>JADLZK010004241.1:0-26856 GCA_015847255.1 Hyparrhenia diplandra | reverse complement strand
GAGAGAGAGAGGCAGGAGGATTAGAGGAAGAGCGAGATGGGGCAGCAACAGCAGCAGTGTGTATGACATGTGGGTCCCACCAGCCGGTAGTTTTTAGATAAAGGAAAATATATTCCTACTTCACCATCCGGTAACGCATCGCACCAACAAAATTACAACTGAAAAACAAAATTATTCTGTAAGACCAAAAGTCACCCGAAAACACCGGTGCACTTTTAAAAAAATAAAACAACTAAAATTCAACCACCATTGGAGACTCGTGATCCTCGTAATCCCAAGAATGCGATAAAGCCCCCATAGCGCGGTGCGATGAGTCGCCACCTTGATGCCGGCGCCAACCGGCATCCAAGGGATCTTCCACCAAAATGACATCTCCAACGAGAAGATGTCATCCAAAGACGCCATCGCCGCCCACCCAACCGGGTGTAGGTTTTCACCGGTAGAGATCGATCCACTTGAAAAGACAAATACCTCGGCGAGGAAAGTGGCGCCCTCGGGCCACCGCCGGCGCAGTGAGCGCCAATGCCATGTCCCCCGGGCCACGCCCGTTCGCCAACCGCGGCCGGTGTGCACCGCCGCCGAATACGGATCTTGAAAATGCCGACGCCCACGCCATCCTCGCCGCCCCTTCCACGACACCTCCACCTTGATGAACTGTGGGAAGCCACCATGGCCGCCACCGGGTTTCCCCTCGATCACGGCCAACCTAATTGCTTCACCGCCACCGCCATCCGAGAACACCGCCACCATGGTCGACGTCTTTGCGGCGCCCATCGTCCCGGATTCGGGCGAATCACCAAGACCGGGTTCTCCGGCTCCCGCATATGGGCGGATCGACCGCGCCACCATGGGGTAGGATTCACCTCGCCAAATCCTCGCGCTCCATCGCTATTGCTGAAGTCGCCCGCAGACGCCCAAATCGGCAAAATTTGTGAAGACACCGCATCGGCCACTAGGTTTTGAGGATCCGGCGTCCCACGCCGCCGCCATGAACGCAAACGCGAACACCAAGTGCGGGCGGATCCGCGCATGCCGTGTCACGCCACCTGAGACCACGAAGAACGCCGCCGCGCGCCACGCCGAGGAAGAAGGGGAAGACGGAGGAGATGCGCCACGCCTCCACTTGCGCCGGCGGTGGCTCCTGGCCTGCTTTGGCGGCGGGAGGCGAAGCACGCCGCCGAGCACCACGCCGCCACACGAGACGCGGATCGCCCGGCGCCGCCGCCGCCAAACACCACCGCACGCCGCCAAACGGGAGAGAGCCACCGGCCGCCATCCCCGCAGCCGTGCGGCCTGGCGGCCCCCCCGAGCGGCGGCGGGCGAGGAGTGGAGGAAGGGGGGCGGTGGCCTGGCTAGGGTTATCCCGCCGCCCCGAGTCGCCCGCGTGGGAGCGGCTTCGGGGGCCGTTGGTAGTTGGGATAGAGATGATATACTCCCTCCGTGCCATCTTATTTGATGCTTCGTCTTATTCAAATTTTTTGCACAAATATAATTTATTTTATTACGACTTATTTTATCTATGAAGATACTTGAATATTGATTAATTTATTTTATGATTTGCATAAATATTTTGAATAAGACGGATGGTCAAACATGAAATTCAAAAGTAAAAACGACGAACTCCATGGGACGAGGAGGAGTAGAAAGAAAACCGGATACAGAGGAGAGAATCTTAGTGGGTATGGTAAAATATTTCTTTTAAAGGATGAATTTAGAGTACCATGAGTGCGAACAGAGTGTAGAATTGAATGGAATAAGAGGAGGTCGAAATCACTTCTCTCCTCTTGCCTCCGTTTGACAGCGAGGCTATGGGATAGGAGTAGGTCTTGATAGCGAGGCTATGGGATATGAGTAGTTGGTCGATAGGAACAGTGGGGAAAGCCGAAAGGGCGGTAGCGGTAATAATGGGGAAACAACACGAGCTAGCGTTTGTTGTACTTCTTTGTCGAGCATGCAAATGCGATTAGGAGCATTTTGTATGCCGAACTCTGTTGAAAACATGGCTTTGATTTTGCTTAGCACATTTTGTATGGCAACAGCAATTTACCAAATGCTAGATGTAACAAACTGCGACACTAACTTAACATGCCCTTAATATCAACGCAATGCACTCCCTTATTCTTCACCTCTACTTCTTGATTCTCTAATAGATGGAGTGATTCCGTTAGATTCATAGGAGGAAGCAACGTAGTGAGTTGAAGAGAATTGATTCCCTGCTAATCTCCACCATAATATAATAGGGAGCAGGGTGAAGCATGTTTTTTTTAGCTCCCAACTCATACAGTAAATATAGAAGTGATTCTCTACTGATGCCCACATGGATTAGTTGGCATTTTTAGTGTTTGGCTGGTTGGGAGTGATTCTCTTTGGAGAAGCTACCATAAGGCAACTCCGCTAGCCTCTAAACCTCTACATGAGGGCATGACCTTAATTTACACGTACACGTCTTAGAAATAGTAGCAACAACTCCTAATTGCGTGAATTGTGTATTCTCCCATTATGGAGATTAGTAACCCTAATTGTGTGAGTTGTGTAATCTCCCATTATGGAGATTGGTAACCCCTCGGTAAATACAGCGAAAAGTCCATAGACCCCTTCTGAGCAAAGGGAGTATACAATTTATTCTTCAGGACACTCATGCCTGATCGTGAATCCTTTCGATGCAGGAACCATGGCTCAAACTTATGATCCCTCACTCATAGGATATGACCTAAAATGAAAAGCATTTACTCATGGGTCCGCTAGCCTCTAAACCTTTGCATGTCATATATTACCTGACATATGCTTTTAGATTCTTTTATTTAAAAGTTAAGGATGATGGGGCGCTGGCGCTCAAACGTTGGATGGAATAATATTTCATCGAATGGTAAAAACTTGGGAACCACCGAATGCCTCGTACGTCGACCCCGTACGCTCTAGCCTTAAACGTGTACCCCCACACCATCTCCCTCACTTCTTCCTCTCGACGCCTCTCTCTCTCTCTCTTAGTGTAGGTGGGACCTAGAAGCCGGATAAGGACGGGCACTCCCCCATGCCCGCCCAGCCCGCCACTTGCCCCATCCTCCGGCCCATGAGTTGTCGCACCCCTTCCTGGCGCCGGGTGGAAGGTCCTAAATGGATAGAAGAGGGAGGGTGAATAGCATAATAAAAATTTCTACAAAAACACTAGACAAAATGTATTAGTCCAACAAATGGCGTAATTGCGGTTGCACTAGCTTTACTTGTCGGCAAGCCACCTAATCACAATTCTAGTTGCTAGAATCTCTAATTCACACAACAGGCTATGTCACTAAGTTACCAACTGAGTGAGCAAACTAATTACACTATCAATTCTAAGCAACTAGCAATTCTACTCCACTAAACAAACTACACAAGCTACACAAGATATATGAGCCAAAGTAATGCAAGGTAGAGTGTAGGGGTGATATACCGGGAAAGTTAAATCTGCTCCTAGGAGCATATGCTCCCATGCTCTGGACCACTCATTTCGCATTGTGATTCGTGCTCACACACTTCCCAATACACATTGTGTTGAGAAGTGTGCTAGCACGAATCACAATGCGTATCCAGTGGTTCACAGTGTGGGAGCATATGCTCCTAGGAGTAAAAAAACTGCTTCCGTGATATACCGACGTGTCGAGGCAATGACCCAATCATCGAGAGAAGATGAACAATATGAACACGATGAAGCCAATCACCGGAGACAATTAAACACAAGATGAAGACACTTGATTTGTTCACCCGGTTCGCCGAACACCCTTGAACTATTCTCTTCGGTTGTGTCGACCATCTCTTCATGGGATCAAGGTGGCATCACACGCCTTTGCCTCACTAGGCCCTCTTGACACCACGTGGAAGAGTATCAACGGCACACGCAATCCACTAGAGTATCAATTTGGCACTCCGCCAGGGAAGATCACAAACCCCTCACAAATCACTGGGAGGTGGGCAAACACAATCAACTTCTCTTCCCAACGGCTCCAACAATAACCGAGCTGACTAGAGTGGTGCTCTCCAAGAGCAACAAGAAAACAGCAACAACAACCCTCAAGTGTCTCTAAATGCAACTCTCATAGCAATGCACTTGAAATCTCTCAAAGGATGAGCACTCAAGCAAGTAGAGTGATGGAGGAGGTGTGGCTAAACTTAAGAGGTGTGAAATGATTCAAATTCACCAAGAGAACTCCACATGGCTGGCCACCCCTCTATTTAAAGAGTGGGGAGACATTCCACTTGAAATCAGCCTCGGGGTGGGCTGCAGACGCGTCCGCTGCCCTGATGTGCGTCGTGTGTCCCAATTCAAACTCCACCGCACGATCTTCATAACGGGCACGACAAGCACAATGGTCACATGGTGTAGCGGACGCGTGTAGCTGATGCAAAGGTCAGTGCGTCCACTGCCCCTCAACGGTCCGTAGTTAGCTCTGGAGCACCAACAGACTCGACACCGGGCGCGTCCGCTGCCCCTGGCACCCAACGTCCACTGAGTGTCTAGTAAGGTCCACGAGGGCCAAAACGAGCACTGACGCGTTTGGTGGTTGGCCAGCGGACTCACTCCGCCTCTGCCGCCTCCTTTACTTCTCCACGTGCCACGCCACCCGGGGAAGGTACCGGCCGACGCAAAAGGCCCATCGCCCTCGCGCATGCGTCCGCTGGTCTAAAAAAACAACAAACCGAAGTTTTCTTCTTCGCCACCTTGCTTCTCCAAGATACCAACATCACATGTTAGCATTTTCACAATAATTTGTAAGGAACGGTTATCTCTAGGTCAAGAATGCATGCATATGACGTTGAACCTAGAGGCACATGGGGATCGATGTTCCCAATGTTTTCCTCTCTTTTATAGTATGACTATCGATCTTAAACCACTCACACCCTCTATGGTGTCTTTTGTAAAATCAAATGGCCCTAACAAAATACCTTTGCCTTGAGCCCATTTTGATTACCTCTTTCTCAGTTCTCCAAAGCCCGAGCACTTGATCATATTTTAGATCACCTCAATGCATCCACCATGACCATCATGCTCCTCACTTGGCTAGACCAATCTCCAACTAATTCACATACTTATTAGCATATAGAAATTAGTCCTAGAATGTCATCAATTATCCAAAACCAAACTAGAGATCTTCAACGGGGTTGTGCTCCTTGCTCTCTAAATATACCTCTAAAACTCGAAAGACTTGCAATATGAAAAGCTTGTATGCAACTAAGGATAAAAGCAGATGAAAAGATAGGGCTGGGTTGGTCACCTGAGCAAGGGTTTAGGTTGCTCGCCCGCGTTCGAGCGCTGGGTCACTCCGAGGTGCCTCACCTTCTTCTTAAGAGTATTTGGAAAACTTCCCTGTGCATTAAAAAAAGCAGATGAAATATTTGGAACATATGCTTGCAATATATGTGTGAAACGGATGAAACATTTGTAACATAATGTTACTACATTTGTGTAAAAAATATATGCAACATCCAAATCAAAGCACTTGCAACATACATTTGAAAAAGATGAAACATTTCAACCAAACTCTTGCAACATTCATCTGAAACACTTGCAACATGTGCAACATCCTTCAATCTATTTTTGCAACATCCATATGGTTCAACAACAACAGACCTCTAAAACGTCTTCAAACATACAACTGAGGGAGAGCCTAGCGCAGGAAGCACCGTGGCCGCTGGATTTGAGCATGGCTGCCATGGTGAGAGAGGGCGCCACGGCAGGTGGGGAGGGCGTCACGCCACCTCAATGGATCTTGTCGGGGCCGAGTTGGATGGACACAGGACACGTAGTGTTATCGTTTTTTGATAGATTTTTAAGTGGATTGTTAGAGGTTGTCACCTCCGTGTTGATGGTACCCAAAAAAAAAAATGGCCAGGCCGCCGAGAGAATACATCATCCCAAGACCCAAACTAAGAATCGAGAATCCTCGATGCAATAATAATCGAAGACCCAAACAGAATCCCAACTAGGGAACAACATCCATCTAGCCACAAGCCATCCACAACACATTCCTTGCCCGGAGACCCAACAGAACCCCAATGACGCAATGCGGCATCATAAGGGCCCGTTCGTTTAGAACGGATTAGACCAGGTTTCATTCCGGCCGATGAAATCTTAAACAAATATAAACTAATGATATGGTCGAACTATTCCGGATGGCCAAAACCGCCATAAACGAACAAGGCCTAAGGGAATATCAAACCTACTTAATCTTGCCAATACTAGTAAAAATCATCCGATGAACACTAGCTGGTAGCCGGATGAGGTATCGGTTCCTTACCTTCACGTATCCAAATCAAACCAATACTATGCGAATGCGAGGTCAGTTATCCTCTCAATCAGGTGCCGATGAGGCCACTGGAGCAGACTGAACGATGAGTCTGGCGCAAAAGAGTAACTCGATGGACACAATCTTCACCCACATGGAAAGAACAAAACAGGCTATAGCTTAAACCAAAAACAGCATTCACCATGAACATGCGACTTCTGAGAAATGCAAATTGACATGTCCTTTAGAGTTCAGACCACCCAGTAGAACACACAATTTCTGACGCACCACGTCCGTCTATCAATTATTACACGTTCACAATCTAAGGAAAACTACGGTAACAATTTTGGTTGCCTTGAACTTCATTTCAACTAGAAATTTTGGCGTGCTTCACGGCGCCCCACTGGACATGAAATCCTTTCTAGAATACCAAACAAGCTTTGTCATTTTTAACATAACTCTGCAACAACCAAAAGTGGTATGTCAATATAAACTGGATAAATGCATCAGAACTCGTTTAAGAAAGAAACAATAAGCTACAGTACGTTGGTCACCCATCATCCTGAACAAAAACAATTAGCAAGAAGCCTAGAACACAGTTACATGATTATATCCAACCAAAACCACCTAGATGGCAATCATGCTACTGAGAAAGTAGTAAAGGTGAACGCATGCTATGAAAATGCTATTGAGAAAGTAGTAAAGGTAAACACAAGCAATGAAAATGCAATAAAATATGTGGCCAACCATGAAAGAACCAAAATAAAAACATAAGCAAAATATTAATGAGTTTCAGGATTTTCATACTCCTAGAGTTTGAATCAAGATCAAGGTCATGTTGGATTAGACATGAACAGAATAAAATTTTATACACAGCAATGAAAAATAGCATCACTCACTCACCTAGGGTTTGAATCCAGTATTTACCACCCAAATCAGCACCTAGGACCTCGAGCTCCAGGTGTAAGGGGGCAGCAACAACTTAGCAAACTCAATATATGTATGAACTGAGAAATAAACGTCGTATATATGAAGCAAATTTATTCTCTACCTGATTCATTTACATCTTCCATGTTCTTTGGTAACGCCATTGAGATGCTCGAAATCAAGCAAAAACTACCATGTGAATATGTGATGCTTGCAGCCTATGCTAATAGATCATCAGATCACTTTAGTCGAATTTATCAAAACTATAGATTTCAATTACAACAGATGAACATCATTTTGGCATTAGTCAATCTCGTGCATGCCACCAAGAACTTTGAGCACCATGGCTTCAGATCCGTGTGTAAGGCAAGCTGAACTAAAAACATAAACAACATCAGTGCAAAGGGGGAAAAGGAATAAATAAATAAATAAATCTGGCAGCCTCCACGGAATTTATCCACCTTCCATTACACTTGGGGATGATAAAGTACAGAGAATGACGAATAATGGTCCACATCCGCCTTTACTTGGTACTCTCAAAATTGTTCAACAGGGCTGTGCTATGGGCCTCAGGCCTTATTAGCTTCAGGCATATGGGTTCATGCCCAGCTGGCCTGATCTCTGTATAGAGGTCGCTTAGGGTTGTGGAGTTGTAACTGAACTCCAAGTCCAGGACTCCAGTAGATTGAGTTGTATTAGGCAAGGATACTGGAGGTCAGTGTGTTTTACATAAGCTGCCCCTATCCTCACGGACCTCACCTATACATGTACATGTACATTGTCCCTCAATAATCAATCTATAATTTTCCCATCTTACAAGAATTATAATAAGATGAACACTATTATGATAGCCTGATTATTATCGATGCTCTTCTTATAAGGTATATGCCATTACCTACTACTTTGACCTCACCATTGTAAAATCATTAGTTGCCGCATCAACACTTTCCTTCCATTTTTGGACCTTCTTTCCAGGTTCCATCATCTTTTATAGCATCCACCTCCCTTGATCCTTAACACTACAATGACAAGAATGTTTATCTACAACAAAGACTGAATGCTAATTTATAGGCGCTGGGACACTTGAAATAACAGTTCCATGCGATAATGGTAACAATTTTCCAAATCATAGAGAATGTTGGATCAACCTGTCCTAAAAAGCATGTAGATTGCGTGATGACCTTAAAAAATGGCTTCATATTTGCCAAAATCAACCAGCCATGAAATAATAATAAACCCGTTAAAAGTTGAGTTTATTTTTCCCAATAAATTGCATAGGTATTAGGTAACAATGCTGGAAATACTCAAAATTGGTTCAAAATAGCTAATTTTGACAATTGAACTAACCATTTTTCCAGGCTTTCAATACATCCCAGAAAATTTCTGAGCTCGTGGACCAAGACTTATTCTGAATTTAGAGAGTCAAAACAGCCTGGTATATATGTTCCAATTAGTTTGTTTACTTAGAATATACCCTAGCCAGGACCAAAGTTGATTCAACTTTATTGAAAATACTTTTCCAACTATTAAGTTCCAGTTTGATAATTAAAATGTTAATATGTTTATTAATACCAATTATTAATTTATCTTTCACATGAAAGGACAACTCTAGCATATATATATATATATACAAAAAGCAGTTTAAGATCATAGGTGTATTGCATCAAATTAGTAAATTCAAAAATATTACTACACTGATGGAATGACAAGCAAGTACCCCGAACTGCCCGAGAGAAACAAAAGACCCCTATAAAAAAATGTCTGATCTTCCTATGTGTTTGATCCTCATCATTCTCAAGATCAGCCAAGGAGACATAAAAACTCTGTGCTTCAGACATTAGAATAAATTTGAAAACAAAAGGAAGAAATTGAGATAAAATCTCTCCTTACATATGAGAAGCAGCCCTGATTGGCACATGAAACATTAAATTCTCAAAAATTCCAAACAAATGAAGCTTTTAGCCCTGATCAGCAAATTATGTTAATCCTACTAATAATGAATCAGAAAAGCATAACTATACATAAGACATCAGGATGATCTTCATTTAAATGCCTAGCAGTTCGATCTTAATGCTTCAATAACTTTTATTTACACAAAAAAATATAACCTATGAACATTCCACATTAAGATTAAGTCTAAACAATTCTACAAAGCCAAGTTTGAGTAGGACAACGGTAAATAGGAACCACATCTAAATCACAGGTATTCCTACTGATCAAAAACACATGCATGCTGAGTTATAGATATTGCTAGAAACACATGCTTGCGTGCCCAGTGAAAAACTTTTTCGCCTTCCTTTTTACACCAAGATGGTACAGTAGTAGCAGCATGATTCTAAAATGATAGAGCAAGCAGGAGATGGGCAGGCATACCTTGGTGCCGAAGTCTTGCCCATGTCGCGCCGCTAAACTCCCACAGGCCCCGAGGTCATGGCGCCAGGCCAGTGTTTGTTGGCGAAAAGAACACTGCAAGGCAAGACAAGCACAAAGAAATGATCAATGCTAGCCAGAGGATGCCAAGAAACAAATGATCTCTACAGAAGCGAAAAAGAAAAGGCCTGGTGCTCTGCTGCCAGATATCACCATGCCAGGGCCACTCACTGTAGATCCACCATGCCTAGACGACCTGTCATCCTTGGTGGATAAGATCCCCCTCCGCCGTTACTAGCTTCTCACACCTGCGCCCACCACTTGTTCCGTCCATCACTAATGCCATGTGCCGTGGCAATGACTTCTAAAGCTATTCCAAATTGCCGAAGCAAAGTTGTCTGTTTCAACAGTTCATACTGTAGTGTTCTAATTAATGTACATTGACAAAGCTTACTACCCATCTCCTAATCTTAAAAGCTGCAGATAGCATAATCGGCACTTGAACAGCTGCTACCCTACAACATGAAACATCTCACCCATCTAATGGGATGATCCAAACAAACAATCAAAACTGATCACCTGAACTTATCACTTAGGTAAACTTTGCAATGAAAGCAAGGAAGAAAACCTAGTCACCAAAATTTCATGAATGGTGAAGCTCTGATTCTTGACCAACTTATCGAGGTAAAGCACCAACGCTCGACAATCTTACAGTGCCCATGTCATCTGCAAGCAAGAAAACTGCCCTCCACATACACATTTACAACAGATGCAGATGTCGAATGGTGCAGCAATCAGCATGCCATAGCCCTAATCGATCTCGATCACCACTTTCTTGTTCTTGCTTCCCTCAGGCCACCCTGGCTTCTTTGCCTCAACCATCACATGTGCCATTCCATGCCCTAATTTATCTCAATCACCACTTTCTTGTTCTTGCTGCCTTTAGGCCGACCTCGCTTCTTTGTCCCAACCTTCACATCTGAGGACTTCACTGGTGTTGCCGCTGTCGGCGCTTGAGATGGTGCTGGAGCTGGCGCTAGCGCTGGTGCTGCAACTGTTGGGGTGACGGGAATGGCAATGCCAGCATCAACTGCCTTATTGCCTTCCCTTCCACAATGCCACTTGGGCCTGGCAATGGCAAGTATGGCCCCATTGGATAAAATCCTAGGGCGGCAGGCGCCTGCTGCTGCGGCAAATTGAGCGGTCCGGCGAATGCAGGGCCACCCGGGAATCCCATTGGGAAGAACCCCCAGGAGCAGTAGTACATGTCTGTGCCTGGCACGATGGGTGGTGGCGTGGACATTGCCGTGGCAACAAACGGCCGGCGGCAGCTGGGGCAGAGCAGCGTTTGCGACTCGTAGGAGCGGTCATACTGGTGTAAGCGGCAGCAAGAGGGCAAACCGTCCAGAACGGCTGCGACTGTAGAGCTTCCCCCCTCCTGGTTTCGCTCAGTCTCAGGCGGCGTCTTGGCAGCCCGCGGTGGCCGCCCGCGCTTTAGTGGCGTCGTGCCCGACACCGTCTGCGGTGGCTGCGGAACAGGTGGCGTTGCCGGCGTTTTGGCAGCCCGCGGCGGTCGCCCGCGCTTTGATGGCGGCGTGCCCGACACAGTCTGCGGTGGCGGCTGTGACTGTGACTGCGGCTGATGCTGCTCCTCTGGATGGGGAGCGGTGGGCACACGATCTGCTGCAGCGGCAGCGGCTTTGGCGGCTGCAGCTGCCTTAGTTGCAGCAACCGCAGCATCGAGGTCGGAGTCGAAGGAGGCTTTGCGGAGGGGATCCGACAGGAAGGCCCAAGCGTCGGCGACGAGACGGGCGGCTTCGGCGAAGGCGAGCGAGCAGGGACGGTCGGGGTGGGAGCGGTTGAGCAGGAAGGAGAGGCGGCGGTACTGGGAATGGACGACGTCGGGCTCGCGGGAGGCC
Organism: Hyparrhenia diplandra; assembly: GCA_015847255.1. Lineage (NCBI taxonomy): Eukaryota > Viridiplantae > Streptophyta > Magnoliopsida > Poales > Poaceae > Hyparrhenia > Hyparrhenia diplandra. The sequence continues at coordinate 15,380 of JADLZK010004241.1, read as the reverse complement.
GGCACGGCGGAGTCGAGGCCAAGAACGGCGTAGGGATCGAGGGCCCCGGACGGAGGCGCCGACGCCTGTCGGCGAGGAGGGCATCGGCGGCGGCGAGGAGGTCGTCGGCGCCCGGGGTGCGGGGGTCGAAGGAGAGGGCTTGCGCGACGAACTGCTTGCAGCCCTCGAGGTCGCGCGCCGTCAGGAGCTTCTCGGCGATGCTCATAAACCCCCTCCGCCTCCCGCCGCTTGGCGCCGGAAGGATCCATGGGGGCTCGCCGCGGCGGGCACAGGGACTGGGAGTGCGAGGCCAGGGGATTTGATTTGACTGGGGCGAGCGAGGGGAATGGATTTGGGAAACTCGTGGAGTTACAGCTGGTTGGTGGCTACAGTATTTTTTTTTTTTTTTTTGCTACGTGGTGCTTTATGGCCATATACTTCGTGTCTGAGTGAGGATCAATTGTTATGTGCACAAATTGATGAGGATATTTTGGAATTATTAACACAAGCCCATACTCCATAGGACATAACACTGGCAATTGAGCATAACTCTGTTTGCTGGATCGTATCTGACTTATGTCGATTTGTTGTGAGAAAAAACCTTGCTGAATGGCTAGTTGATAGGTGCTGATACGAAGAAGATCCTCTACAAGTTAAGTCTTAAAACTTTTGGGTCAGCTTATGCCGCAGAGTAAAAATCTCTTGAGCATTGAACAACCACCAATAATATTTGATATTTGTTTTTTGAGCTTTATTTAGCCACGAATCACGGCAAAAAATGTTATCTAAATTTACCAAAAAAAAAAATCAATCACATATATGATATGATGATACACAACATTGTAAAATATCTTGTCTAAATTCAACTTCGTTTGTGAGATATAAGAATAACAAATTTCAAGCGAGAAAGTGTCATGTGTCGGAATTGGGCCGCCTTCTGGGCCGGGCTAGGAGGGGCCCAAAGCGGCCGCGACCGACCCACGAAGGAGCAGGTGCTGCGACGGAACGAGCTCGCCTCCAACTCGCCGTCATCAAGTTAGGATTATCTTAGGACTTTTTGTATGAAAAAAGGGATATTCCAATCATATAAGGAAGATTCTTATTAGGAAATAAATAAATATTGCTTGTAAAAGGTATTCTCATTCTATAAGAAAAATTATAGAGATTGCTTATATTACAAGTCCCACTAGCTAGGCTATATAAAACAAGAGTATTGTAATCTCTTTGGGGAACCAGCAATAAAGAATAGTTCGTGCCTCTACTCCCCGCTCCCTACCGCCGCCCGCCACCCCCGCCGCCATCGCCGGCCCTAGCTTCCGCTGCCCGCCGCCAAGTCGTCGCCAAGAAGCTCCCCTCCCCCACCCACCCACCCACCCACACACCCACCCACGCCGCAGCCCTCGCCTTCGAAGCTCGTTGGTGACGTGTCAAAACCGCCCCAATCTAATCGGTTTGTGACATCAAGTTTCCTTAACTCAGTTTTAGTTGCTTAATTTTTTTTCCTCCTTGAAAAACCTCTAGTACAAGTTGGTCTTATTTTTATTTCAAAATCATCAGAATTGTATAAGGAAAAATCTAGAGACCCCACATGTAAGTGATAAAAGTATCAGCAACACAATGTTTTTTTTTACGAGTCAAAAAAAAGTTTTTGTTTGTTTTTCGAGGAAAACCAGCAACACAAAGCTAAGAGGCCGAGCAAAGTGCCCATTCTGTCATTAGGTCGGCCCACTGACAAACCCACTAGCCCTTCCTCGCAGTTTTTGTCCCCAATGTGCCAAGAAGAAAAGCCCAGGCAGAGGACGCGGGCCAAACCACCACCAGATCTCCTCCCGGCGGCCGTGGCAGCGACGGCGAGGAAGCCGGCATGAGCGTGTTCGGCGGCGACAGCTGGGCGCGTGATGCGCAGCAGCGGAAGCGGCACCTCGACGACCTCCTGCTACCCACCACGGCGTCCTCGTCTCCCTCGACGCCTGATTCCTTCAGGAAGCTCCCCAGCGGCAAGCTCGCCTGCCTCGTCTGCCCGCACCGCCCCGTCCTCGACACCCCCTCATGCTCTCCGTAAGCCAGCATCACATACCCCTAGTCCTCCTCCTTTACTGGACTCCCCTGGTTAATTTCTGATGAATCCCCAATGGCTGCGTGCGTGAATTTGTTGTGGCCAATGCAATTAGGGAGGATTAGAGGATTAGCTCGTGTAACTTTTATTTTCTTCCCTCGTTTGAATAGCCATTTTGGTCCTCGCCTTTTCTTAGAAGCTCACTTTCGTCCTTCTTATTACTAGTGAACCAATCATGCGAGTTCCCCGAACTTTTATAAGCCAAATAGTAATTACTCTGTTATGGGATGACACGTTCTCATACTTAATAGTCTACACAGTATGCCAACGACTACCAATACATGTTTTCCTACTGTGCAATACAGAAAAACAGATCATCATGTCTGTGTTCAGTTGAGTATGAGTCAGAGCAAGAGCTGTAGCTACAAAATTCAAATTCTAGAATGCTGGCTCCTACTCTCCTAGAATGATGGCCAAAGAAATATAAAAATGACAATTTGGAATCAGTTAATTTGATCACAAGTAAGTCAATCTAAATTGGTTAAAAGTGAATGTATCGCTGAGTCGGGCATGCCAGGCATGCCAGCGTGACGCGCCACATCAGACAAGGGACTAGTTTGACCCAAAGGAGAATAGTTTAGGGGCTCAAGTGCTCGATCTGATTGTTGAGGGATGAAACTGAGCCTTGTGGGAAGTTGAGGGACAAAATCGACCGTGCCAGCTTTTCTCTCTATCATTTGTTTATCTGGCTTGAATTATCACCATATGGGTACCCGTCCATCTTTCCCCTCTCGTTTCTCTGGCTGGGATTACCACGATTTGGTAAACTGTCAGCGATGGTTTATATCTCTTAATCTGACAAGGGATATTTAGACTGCTAGGAAACATCTGTGGGACACATCACTGGTCAAAGTGAAAACAAAGCTTCAGCTTGTGCAAAACATCATACATTTCTTAGTGGAGTGAATGATACAGTGGTTCATCTATCGATGTCACTGCAGTCATTTTATAGCTTTTTCTTTTATTTTCTAGTTATGTATGTCTGTTCTGTAGGAACTATGTTTGCTTCCAGAAACCTCATGCCTGTTCTTGCTTATGTTTATGTACTCCTTTTTGTGATTTATCTTGCTAGACATGGTGGCTCGTTCTTCTACTATTATTGATTTTCTAATAACAACATATGAACAGATGCATAATAAAGGTGCACGGCACATCGCTGCAGAATCTAGGCTGAGAGAGAAAGAAAAGAATTATCTAAGAAGCATGAAATTAACAAGAGAGTGGCTCTCTCTTCAGATGCTTCCCATTCAAATTCTAGCAATCTGCGCACCAGTGTTAGGCCTACCAATATCAAAGAAACACCATTAATTCAGGAGACCCGGAGGGCAATTCTGGAAGCACAGTCAAGCAGATGTAATGATTTCAAAGGCAAGAAGGTATCTCATGATTCAAACGGACGACAAATACTTCATCCTTTGACTCCAATGTTGTTCTTTCTGATGTTCCCATGGAACTACCCACTGGAAATACTGGATCGCGAGAATGGAACTGTAAAGGAGAATCTTTTGCTGGAAATCAGACTCAAGACAAGTTATTTTCTGATAGGCAAACAGAAGTCCGAAATCGCCAGGAGCAAGAACTTCGGTTCACTGCTTCAGGCTGGAAGCGGGATGGCCTTGGAAGATGGTACAGAGATGAAAATGTGAGTAACATAAATTTTGCTCTTGACAATATAGATGAAATGTGCTTTGATGTGCTGAAACTAGAAGTACCTACAGTTCCTAGTCTTGACATAAGTATAGTGCATATTGCATTTTTCACGTTGACATAGGTGACACGACATCAGTAGGTTTACTATTTGAATTTGTGATACGATGCCCCACAAAAGAGGTTACTTGAATATGCCACTGTGGTCGTGCGTTATTTTATCCAAATTTATATCAGTTTTCTTTCTAAAATATCAAGTGTGTTGTCCTTCATCCTATGCTGGATGGCAGGTTGAATTTGACTCAGATGAAGAGGATCCTAACGTCTGTCTCTCCTGATCACTTGAGAAGGCATTCTGAACTGAACTATCCAGTGGACCAACTGGGAATATCGAATTCATCACAATGCAACATGAAGTGCAATCTCTCCCTACAAAAGATGGTCGAATCACGCTCAATACAAAAATCAGAGATTGACTCTATTCTGTACTGGTTGGTGGATCTCAGCCAGAGCTTTGACGATTTCAGTTTTTGTTTTGCCAGTAGAACTTGTAACAGGCTAACTCATGAGTGTGCAGAGATGAAAATGTGAAAACCTGATTGTTGAGTGGCTTATAACTCCACCGGAATTGCAAGGTACCGCTGATGCTGATTGTAACACATCTCATGGTTAATATAAAGCTCCGGTTATGCTCGAAAAAAGAAGAAAAGAAAATGGTTGAATCAGATTTTGTCAGAATGTCAGGTTTTCTGATAAATGGAGATGTCAGATTATGTTCCTGTTGAACTTGAGTATTTCTTTCATTGTGAGCCAAACCTGTATATGATAGTTGAGAAGTGAAGTGCGTAGTTATGTTAAAAAAATATTTAGAGATCAGAGAATTTTGGATTTTCGAAGATGTAGCCTAGACCTGCCATTATAGCCACTGTAAAGATAGGTGATACAATTTTGGTTTTGGAGCTTGTGTTCAGACTAATATTTAATTTGTAAAGAAAAGAATGACAACAAAAGAAAAAAAAAAAAAAAATGGGCCATACCTACTTACAGAACTGATAGATTTTAAAACAGGACAAGATGACAAATGTCAAACAACTACCACCAAGCATGAACTACGTGTGACAATGAAAACATAACTAAATGTTTTCTAATAGCTTTCTTTAACTTGCACTCAATAGCAAGTCCTGTAACATCATCGGTTTTTCTTGTCAACATACCCTGGTTCAGAGAAGTCAATGGACAGCACGCGTGCACATCTTCTTTTGGTTTTGGTCATCATCACAAATAAAAAACTCGACAGCTTCCTAAGATTTAGGATACTATAGCTGTGATTTATTCTTCCTTGTTTTCTTATTGCAATCTCTCGAAGATAATGATAACAAAGGGTGGGATAACATTAGACAGTCGTGCAGGTCTCATCTACGTAGATTAGCTGGAAGGATGACTCTCTTACATTGTTCTGGACACATGTTACTCCGGCTTACTAGTTAGCTGCTAATTTTAGTTGGATAAACAATTAGCCTTATCCAATACAAATATATAGGCAACATATACCTTGTTTAATTTTCGGCTCTCTCCAACTCTCCATTGTAATTGAGCAACTTTCTCTATCGTATCTTTCAAGAACGCATCTCTACTAGCTGAAGCTCCACGTAATTAGTAGTGATTTCACAAGAATTGATGTACTGCCTCTATCCGTCCTGAAATGTAAGGTTGTTTTAATTAATTAGTAAAGCTAATGATTACGCTCTTGCGCCGCCGCCCCAAACCCTAGGGCGCCGCCGCCCGCTCCCGCCTTCCACTATGGCTGGTCCCCATCCGTTCTCCTCCATCCGCGCCGGGGTTGAAGGGAGTGGGGATCCATCGTTTTTAATAAGTTTTTTTTCCCATTAGATCGAAGTTTTCAAGGTTTGAAGAGATTGGCCCGCGGCGTAAGGCGTTGTCAAGATCATCGATGGAGCAATTAATGGAGCATGTCGTTCCTTAGCGGTGATGGCAAGGCGAAGACATCACCATTGATGGAGAATAAGGTATCTCGGCCCTTCCTTTGTCTCCATTTGTGGTTCTATGTAGCCATGGCGATGGGCTAGTGAGATTTAGTTTTCCAATGATATCTATCCGGATGTCGGTTGGACTTGTGTTCTCTCATGGCGATTACAGTGAAGGCAACGGCGATGAGTTCGGCGACATAATCGGCGGCGCCAATTTCATTATGTTTGCATCCGGGTTTTAACGGTTTACTCCTCTTTTTGCAAAAGTGATAGGTATGAGGGTGACGGCGGTGGATGGTGAGATGGCCCTGTTTGTTCAGATCGGAGCTTGCGTCCGTGGCATATCTGTTTGGGATGATGATCCTAGATGGTGGAATTTATGGCTTTTTAAAGTTTCTTGTCTCCCATCAATGGAGGTGGAATAGTTTGGTTTACTTTTTGTAATGAGAGGATGTAACTTGCTTTAGTATCAATGGAATTTTTTTCCTTATCGTAAAAAAAAAAAAAAAAAAAATAGTAAAGCAAATTATACATATAACCACTCCTTTAATCGTAGAGAGATCTTGTTCCTACAATATTTTTGAGCCTGGTGTGGGACACTCATGGGCTTTGAATCGGAGATTTTTTATTTTGCGATTACATATTACAACTCAGATGCCAAAAAATTGGGCCGACAAATCCTCGAGATTGACAAAGTTACCACGTACAACTCATTGTTAATGGAACACCGCTTATCACTAAAAACACACCGCTGATAAACCTTGAAACATTCGCTCTCTCGATGAGTCGAACACATAACCTAATTAAGGTGCTAGTGAGATGCCCTTCACGAATAGGAGAACGGTTGGTGGATGCCTAGTAAGACGATAATTTCTAGTAGAAGGTATGATGAATAAAACTGGGCGAGGGTTTAGTGCAAACGTGGATGTCTTGCAATTCATAAATTTCCTAGGTACTGTACACAACTACACATGTTTTGTTTCACTTATTATAGAGAGGAAAGATCAAGGAGTATCTTGACAAACAAAGTGACATGCTCTTGGACAAGCTACGACGCTATTAACAGACAGTGCACAGTTTATTACGGTTGAGTCAAAAGTCCAAAGTACTGTGGCTGGTGTACCTCAAGTTTGGTGAAGTCTTTCACTGAGGGAAGTGGTAGAAATAATTTGTGGACCTTTTTAACCATAGCATATTAGCATCTAACTGTGTATGGCAAGGTGTTTGTGTTTGTTAGCGCCATGGACGGAGCTAGCACTAGGGCGGGTGGGGCTCTAGCCCCACCTAAAATCCGGTAATCAAGGTTAATTACTGTAACAAAAACAAAAAAATCACCATTACATCTCCTTTGTTTCAGCCCGCCCTAAAAATTTTTCAGCCTTCGTCACTGGTTAGCGCTGAGATGTCGGTTGCATTTTTTTTGGCTCTCTCTCTATATACTATATTGAGCACGTTAGTCTTTATAATACAGTTTGAGGTACAGTATTTTGTCGCGAAGATGCGTATAGCTGTCTGGCACTGATTTCTTCTCCTAACTACAATTCAGCGGTTGAAAGGAACCAGATGGCTTATCTCGTGGAGTAATCCAATCAGATTAGTTGGCTTTTGGCATTACTTTTGACCCTGTATTGTAACTCTGAAGTGAAGGCAACAACATTGTTGTTTCCTCTTATCAAAAAATAAATAAAATTTGTTGCTTGTTCGATCCTTGAGTTAATCCAGGCCTGGATATGTCTTTATATAAGACGACCTTCACCTTAATGGTCTGGTCTGCTTCTTAGTACTACCTTCAACTTGAAGACATTCTGTTCCTTCTCATAACTCACAACTGACATTCGCTATACTACAGCTTTGCTTCGAGCCATCGAAAACTGCAAAATGGCAACAAGCGCTAGTCCTGCAGAAGGCGCACACGAGACTAACCCTGAAAAGGTCAAGCTGATCACCGTTCTGAGCATCGATGGCGGCGGCATCAGAGGAATCATCCCGGCCACCATCCTTGCCTTCCTCGAAGAGAAGCTCCAAGTAAGCAACAAGTTCCTGCTGCTCTCAGCAATTTCGTAGCGTTCACTATCTTGTATACCATCCTGTGGAACATTGCAAAGATATATATGTACGTAGGCATCGAAGTTCCTTGTTTGTTCCATATCATGCAGCAGGTAGGCCTGATTATCAGGTTATGATGATGTCCTCCGGCCGTACGTGTGCAGGAACTGGATGGACCGGATGCTAGGATCGCCGACTACTTCGACGTTGTCGCCGGCACGAGCACCGGTGGTCTCCTGACGGCGATGCTCACAGCTCCTGGCCAGAACGGACGGCCACTCTTCGACGCCAAGGATTTGGCGCAGTTCTACATCAAGCACTCGCCCAAAATCTTCCCACAGAAGTAATAACCATATATACATTTGCTGCATGGCAATGTTTTCACAGGACTCATTTCATTTGCTTCACAGTTCAGAAGGAAGGCATTGTTTACTCTTGCTGGTGACTGGTGGGTGAGCTGATGGTTTGACGTGTGGTTTGCTTGCTTGCAGGAACTGGATCCTGTCGAAGATCGCCGCCACGCTGAGGGATGGTGAGGGGCCAAAAGTACGACGGCAAGTACCTCCATGGCCTGCTTCGTGAGCACCTCGGCGACACGAGGTTGGACAAGGCGCTAACAAACGTCATCATCCCGACCTTCGACATCGCGTTCCTGCAACCCACGATTTTCTCAAGCTTTGAGGTAAGCAAAACAGTTAGTGAAGAAGTGAACAGCTACTATATTGTCACTCTACTGTAAACAGAAATCATGAATCAATTTGGTAGGGGATATTGTCCAGTCCGTTTCCAGAGAGGCGAACGAATCACACATACCAAACGTAAATCGTTTGTCTTTAGAAATAGATCGGAGGATCCCTACCAAACCAAGTTTTTTTTTTCAAACCAATGCAAGTTAAGTTATACAGGAGAATCATAGTAGGTGATCATATATCTTTTATGACTAAAACTCATTCAATGAGACAACAGACAAGTCTGTGTGAAGCCAACGTTATAGCATATAGTCATGCCCCACCCTCAGTTGCCTATTCTCAATCATTCATGCGAAATTGCTGCATATGCATCATTGTCTGCTATAGTGCTACCATTGTCGTATCTCTCGGGTCTTTGTAGCTTAAACTTCGAGCAAACCAACATAGACAGGTTTTGGTTAGATGGCAGATTAACCAACTGTACCTTCTCTGTATCTCATAATTAATAGGATACTCCATATGATCCAGCCACGCCACGTGCCACGATCAGAAACTTTGTTTCTTAATTATTTGATTATATGATGATCAGAACACCATCATTCAGACATTAACTACTGCTAATGATGCTTATCATCTAGTCACAACATGAACGAAGAATCTTTGGGTGATTTTTTTTAATACCAACGCGTTGCATCGCGTTGCATGCGTGCTGATAATTTTTCTGGTTTCGAATCTTTTGAGATCAGCTGGAAGCACCGGCCGTCGAAAAAATGCGCTCCTGTCGGACATCACGATCAGCACCTCCGCCGCGCCGACATTCTTCCCGGCACACTACTTCGAGACGAAAGAGGAGGACGGCAGCACCAGGGCCTTCAACCTCGTCGACGGTGGCCTCGCCGCTAACAATCCCGTAAGCACCCACCGTATCATATCACACGGGCAAAGCAGCTGCAGTTCACGCCAATGCGGCAATATGCCAACGCCTTTACTGATAGATCTTGTCGTTCCCATTGCAGACACTGTGTGCGATGAGAGGTGTCTCGGGACATCATCCTCGGCGACGACGACTTCTTCCCGGTGAAGCCGACGGACTACGGCAAGTTCATGGTGATCTCCGTCGGCTGCGGGTCGAACCGAAACCAAAGGTACAGCGCCAAGGCCGCCGCCAAATGGGGCATCTTCAACTGGCTCATCAAGGACGGCACGGCGCCCATCATCGACATGTTCAACTCCGCCAGCGCCGACATGGTCGACATCCACCTCTGCGTCCTCTTCAGGGGCCCTGCGCTCCAGCGAGAACTACCTGCGCATTCAGTATGATCAGCTGACGGGCAGCGCGGGCTCCATCGACGACTGCTCCAAGGAGAACATGGATAAGCTGGTGCAGATTGGCAAGGACCTTCTCAGCCACAACGTCTCCCGGTAGATCTAGAGACCGGCAAGAACGTGGACGTTCCCGGTGCAGGTACCAACGCCGAGCAGCTCGCCAAGTTCGCCAAGCAGCTCTCTGACGAGCGACGCCGACGCCAGAAGCTTTCAAAGTAGAACATATATACTGGAAAAAAAAAAAAACAGATTTTGTAGCACTTCAACTGCCGATCATAGGGGGCCGTGGTTTGAACATTCTCGAGCTGCTTGCGTTTTCATGCTCTGGCATGTGTATTCCATTCATTTCCCGGTTTTTGTTGTCACGTAGCATTGTCTAGTTTGCATTGATCAAGCATTATCAATAAGTTAACGGGTTTTTTACTTGTGAAAGTTGTTTGCACTTATCTTTCTTCAAATCTGTGTTTTTTCTAGTACAATACTATAACACTACCCCAGAATAGCTCTTCACTGCTGGTCCAAAACCCCCTTATTGCTAAAAACTAAATTTAGAGTTAAAAGCAAGAACGGTACTCAACCTTTGATTATCTGCACTCTTGATCCTTTAAATGTTTCCTCTATTCATCCCATTCATCAAGATTCTCTTATTTATACTTCATCTTCTTCCGCGACCTATCACTTCTTTTTTATATCTCTACTCATCACTTTCTTTATATTTCTACTTTATACCAACTACCAATGGAACCCACTTATAATTTTAGCTAAATATATCTAAGTGAGATCTTATTTTGAAGAAATTTATTGAAACAAATTTAATGAATTGTGTAATCGAAAATAGTGGTGCCTGCGTTACATTCTCTCCACCTCTCTCGCGGCTCTGCATGTTACGCGCTGCATGTGTCTGCTCATTGGGAACCTTACGTTGTCACCTGTACCGGAGACACGGTATCCCGGTATGTGTACCGGAAGTATCGAACTGGACCTATGCAGCCTCTTTTTTGGACCCCACTACATGCGTCTTTTCCTATATAGCACTCCTAGAGAACTATCCAGGTACGTTTACAGGCGTAAGTGCAAAAACAGTCTTATAAATGGTACCTTCTTATGGTCCATATTATGATCAAATCACTTTTTTGAGGAATCAGAAGCCAGAGGCTCCTACTGTGAAAAAGTTAAACCAAAGAGTGTAGTACAAAACAAACGATAGAGACGAAGAAAACCAGCAGAGAGAGGCGGGGAAGGGAATAAGGGTACAACGAAGACAGGAAAAGTTATATCAGCTTTTGATACTTATGTATAATTGATCCATCGATTCTGTGATTCCCAAGCGTGAGAAGATCACAACTAAGTAATTGACACCATTCAGTCCTTTTATTCGCACAAAACAAATGTCGTATGAGCAAATCCTGAAATCAACAGTTTGGCAGAGTGGTATGAGTAGCAGGTCTAAAATCAACACATCACATGTTTCAGTTAAACAATCTTGTGGAAGGTTTGACACATCGATGGATGTTGGCACGATGGTATCGCTACGGGAGACAGGCTCTTTTTGCCGACTGTAGTATGCTTTGCCGAGTGTATATATATACCTGACTAGAGATGGCAATGGTTCCAACATCTACAAGAGCGTTGTTTTAGGTAAAAAAAGGCAGCTATATATGAATCTGTGCATTAGAATGTGTACATGATGACCCAAAAATTAAATTCAGAAGAGGGGCAAAACTAAATTAATAATTTGTGAGGGAATAAACTAGCCATAGCGCGGGCCATCTCGCTAGATTCAACTATAACTATAGATGAGCTCACACGTTCGTACGTAGTCGTAGCCTTTCCCACAAGAAATCTCACCAACAACACGTTAACGTGGCTAATCTGTTAGTGTTGACATTTTAGCCTAGGGTTGGGAACGGCAAAAATAATTTAATAATATTTTAAGTCGTATCTTCATTGGATAAATTAGCAAGATACTAGTCGAAAGCAACTCCAACAGTTTTGCAAACATGGTTTGCATTACTTTAAATTTGCCAAACCATAAAAATTAGTGGTCTCCAACAGTTTTGCAATTTGGATTGGCGTTTGGGCAACTTGGCATAAACCATCCTCAACTTGGCAAATATGCCAAGCCAGGAGGGACTTGGCAAATCCTCTCAACGCTTGCATGTTGCGTATTGACCACGAAAAATAAAAATCATCTCTCTAATTGCATGCCGCATATTGCCTTTTTTTTTCTTTTTTACAAACTAAATTTACAAAACTATTGAGAACCACATTTTTTTTCACTTTGCATATATTTTTGTGACTGTACCAAATCACAAATTTTGCCAAGTATATTTTACAAAACTGTTGGAGATGCTCTAATTAATTAGCATCTTACTAAGGTGATTAGACAAATCATTTCCTAATGGTGAATAGCTATTATTAAAGATAAGTGAGTCCTCCACTACTTGGACTTTACGCTAGATGCAATGACCAACCTCTAATGTGTGGGTTTGAGGTGATGATGTCCCAGCTGGGACTAATGAGATTTATCGAGATGACAAGCGGGAAATAAGCAAGCGAGGATATTGCAAACCTAAGGAGGAGTACCCCAATTCATTTTGTAGATGGTACTTCAAGGAAAGGAGGTTTATATCTCATTTTTAAAGTTTGAATTTGAGTATAGGACATGCCATACTATTAAGAGGGATTAGGAACCACTCGCGGTCGAGTGTGACAACCAAGTGCTCATTTTCACACCACATAACCTTTTCAAATCTCAGACTCAAGTCGAGATCAAAATCATTTCCAAATTCCACCTGACTTAGCCCTCCGAAAGCAGTAGCAGCCGCTAATGGGGAGCGGCGGTGCCGGGTCAGCGGTAGTAAGCGTCGCTTGATTATGTGCGCACTCGCCGCCATAATCTGAACACCGGCTGGCTGGAGGTATTTATGTCTATGTCTTTCCATTTCTACCCCCAACGGTTACCTCGCCCCTACCTCGTCATTTTCCGACGTAAACTCACCGAGTGCAAACTCTCTCCCCTCGACAGCTCTAACTCCCCTCAAGCAAAATCCTTTGATTCCACCCATCAAATCTTGAGAGGAAAGGCAACATTCTTCTCATTGGAGAGTTGCTCCATTGATCTTCTCATCGCTTTAGAGGCACTTGGTTCGCACTTTTAGCCGAGCGGGTTAGTGGTCTTTTACTCTTGGAGCTTGCTCCTAGCCAGCTAGTAAGCGCCACCCTTGAGCTAGCCAACTTGTGGTGTAGCCTATGGAGGTTTGTAAACCTCTTGCAATCTAATACAATCACCGCAGACATCTCTAGGATTCGTTCCTAGATTTGTGAACGCAGGCAAAGAGGCAAACCTTTGTGGTGAGCTTCATTCCTTTGTGGAACCTCAACTAACGTGGACTTAGGCAAGCTCTTTGTAGTAGCTGAACCACGGGATAAAATCACCGCAGTCTCCGTGGTGCTTGCTTTTACTTGTTATTGCACTAGCATATTGTTATTGTTGAGGTATTTCTAGGTTTGAGGTCAATCTACTTTTGTAACTTGTGATCTACTTGTTCTAGCACTCGATCTGCAATCTCTACCCTACCGTAGCAAGCGAATTTAACCGATCTAAATTTCGCTGGGTAGATTTTTGAACCGTGGGCTAACCTTCTTCTCAGGTAGCCAGCTACGCGGCCATTGGAGCAAGAAGCTGTCTTTGGAGCGGTAAATATCGTTAGTCCTGAGCGGCAAGCCGCTCGATTATCCGGATCGAAGTTTCGAAGTTGATTTTTGAAAATGTGCCTATTCTACCCCTCTAGGCGCCCAAAGTGATCCTACACTTTGTAAATGATTTTATAAATTTAGTAGCTCTCTATCCCACCTCGCTAGCAATCCCACTACAAAGTCTCTGCTGAAGTGCTCTAGTATTTTTGTCAAATCTATTTTAGAAAGTAGTTAAATCACTAAAATTAGCCCTCGCCTTTTTAGCTAATCTTGTGAAGACGCTCTAAGGTCGCTTTTGCCTAATATTCCACTATAAACTAAAGAACGTGAAAACGCAACTCCAACATTTTGCATTTGAGTTGGTATTCTCAAATTTTGGGCAAAAGCTCCAAAAACTCCCTCCAACGCTTTGACATTTGGAGTTGAGCAAATTAGTGAGCGCTGGCAAATCAGGCCCTCGTAGTACAAGAAAAATGCGCCATTTGACATGTTTGGTATTCGCTACATCCATACGTGATAGAAGAGGTGGAAGGGCTATAAACATAATTTTTGTTTCTGCTCGCTCTCGCATATAAATTTTCAAGAGGTGAAAGGACATAAACATAATTTTATTTCTCTTTGGGTTCCCTCGATGTAGCTATCTAAGTTTAAAGAAGTGAATTATGCCAAAACTCGTTGGAGATGAACTCTGATTTGGCATTTGGATTTGGGAGTTGGCAAACAAAGGCAAATTGTCAAAACAACAAAATGAGGAACTCGTTGAGTTATAAGTAGGGTTCAAAAATTTCAGGTGAAAAATCAACCCCAAATATGGGGTGAATTTCCGTAATTTTGGGGTCGGTGTCGAAATTGAAATATGAATTCTCTGATCACGTCCCCAAACTCATATTTTTATATTATTTATTTATTTTTATATATTTTTCTATCCAATAAATGTGTACTTATAAATCACTGATAAATTTTTAGAAAAATCAATCTTCACGCTCAGCTTATGCTTTTTCGCTGCCAAAATTTCTAGCCAAATTTTGTGCCCGTGAATTTCGGGGTGGTCAACAATTTATAATACGGGGCAAAACCCAGCTTAGTCCTTTCTCAAGTTGAATCTCTACTGCATCGTGATATAGCCCATTTTTAATTAAGCGTAAGAGATTGGTCAATGGACTCCACGCGATAGTTTGATACAAGAGATTCGCAGTAATCCATGGATTACCGACAAAGTCCTCAACACAAACGTAAAAGTAAGAAACATGAGGGTTGGGGACCCTCCACCTAACATCCCTAACAAACAACCAAGCCTAAAACAAAAATAAACCTCAACACCTTGGTAGCTAGTAGTGACCAGTGACGTCACAAAGATCGCAAAAGTATCCGCTAGAACTCCCCGCGTGGCAGCATCCACCGCACACCATCTCAACGACAAAGCATCCATCGGAACAACCATGACCTCTACGCAAAAGCCTCGCCGAAAACACGGCCTCAACTCCGCAGCCCAGAGCGCCTGTGGGAGGATGAGGATGATGTTGACCCACAGTTCCTAGCAAGTAGCAATGTCTTCCGATGAGTCGTGATGTCGTGAAAGATGTTTTTGACACGGCCGACGCAGGTGAGGCTATGCTACAATAAATATGCTAGAAGAAATGTTTCTCCATAAGGAATGGGACATCTAGGAAGTCATCTAGACAAAGGAATCTTGACAAAAAGCATTGTTTGTGTGCAACAAGGAGGGGAAGGGTAAAAGGCCATGGGGTAACAACGTAAGAGATTGTTGAAGAAATCAAGCTGAAGCTAGGGTGACGCTGAAAGCAAATGACTGGCATGTTGAAGAAAGCAAAAGAGAAAAATTCAAAGTGCATTGGCATGAGGAGGAAAAAGAGAGAGAATGAAGTATAT
>JADLZK010004240.1:0-11907 GCA_015847255.1 Hyparrhenia diplandra | reverse complement strand
ACCAACAATATGTAGCACTTAAGCTTGCATATATCAACCTTCTTTTAGATTTGTCCAAAATGGGAACGAGGCTGCGCCACCCGAGAGCACAAGTACTCCACCTCTCTACCCCGGCCCTAACGGCAGTTTGACCATGGGGTGGGGACACGCTACTCCCGCCATCTCTCCACTCCCGGTGCGTGGTTGCCATTGTCGATTTGGCTCCACCGAGATCCGGCTTACTGGAGTATGTGGCTAGTTAGGGTCGACCGACTGGGGTGACAACAACAGACAACCGCCGTGCCTTTGCCGTAAGGCCTCAGCATACTTGCATTCAAAAAGTCCCGAACTTAACAATCCAAACAACGGACGGTCCTTATACGACCAACACGGGACAAGCACGGCTAGGTATCCCAATCGGCTTTCAACCTACGCCCGTCCGATCTCAAAATTCATCACTACCATATTTATTCTCATGAACCACCATCGTGGTGTTCTCTTTTTTCCATAGCCCTGAGGAACAAAGATAAAACCTATATCTCGCGAATGATGAAACCATCACTCGACTTCTACCGAAGTCTAGGCATTACTAAGCATAAGAGATCGACCTACACATACTAGTGGGATAAACTTTGGAATAACTGTAGATCAAGGTAATTATGCAAAGAACGGTATCAACCAATTCCTACTAACTTAATGCACATTGCACTAGACTTAAGGTGAATAAAATATTTATAAAACGAGAGAAGGGTTTATGCTCCGGGGCTTGCCTGTGTTCTGAGGAAAGTTAGATTCAAAGAAAGATCACCGAAGTCACACTTGACACCAACATCTCTCGTGAATGCACCTTCTCCAAAGCTTGATCATCATGAACCACTCACTCTCGTTTACTACACGTAAATGATGATGCATGCTTTAGCATGATGAAGTATAAACATGATGCTTGACGATGCATGAAATGATAAACAACCCGAGTACAACTTTCCTTCACGATAAAGTTGCAACCCAACAAAACCAACTTGATGAACTACTCTACAAGATATCATCACCATTGCCTAAGGAGTTCTCAAGGACCATTTGATTGTGGTATGATCCAAGATTCACAAAACAATTCCAAGATCACATAAAACCTAAATCATTAACTCTAACACTCACTTTCTCAAATAATTAAAATAAAGCATAAAATAGAAAATAATTTAAACATTTCAAAATGACTCCAAACTTTTTATACAAGTAAGACACATCATAAAACAATACCAAATAAAATTTCATGATTTTGAATAAATATTTTATTTTCTAAAAATCATAGAAGATGCATTTTTCAATTAAAGATTGTATTTTTAAATCATGCAAGAACTACTCAAAATCAAAGTTTCAAAATTTTCATGGATACACATACTCATGGGAAGGCTCTACAAAAAATTTTTCAGAATTTTAGAAGCACTATTTGAATTTATATGAAAATCACAAAAATTAGGCACTATTCATAATCACATAAATTGATAAAACATTTCATAAAAAGAAAAGAGCCATCGGGCTCAAAGCCACTCGCCCAGCAGTGTGCGGCGGCCGGTGCGGCCCAAGCACCAGCGCCGAGTGTGGCCCAGAGGGAGAGCAGCAGGCCGCCCATGAGCTGCAGTAGCCCAGCCCGAACGACAACCGTACTTGTGTCGGTGTGTGCGTGCTCACCCGGCGGTCTGCGGTGGTTGCCGCCGCCCGCCGGCGCTGGCGTTCCGACCCGGCGGTGTGGCGGATTAAACCGACGACGTATAAAGGAGTAGGGGCTCACCGCGGGCATGATGCTCGTTGGTTCTTCAGGGGAAGCGGCGGAGCTAGGTCACCGGCGGCGATGGCGGGCGGTGGCGGCAAAGACGACGGCGTTCGACGCGTCTGGAGCTCGACCGCAAAACCCCCAAGCGCATGAGAACTAGGATGATGAGGTGATGCCAAAGCATGAGGAAGTGCAAGCGGAAAACGCCCCTGAATGAGTTGGCGACGGTGAGGTGCCGTGGCGGGCGGTTCTTGTTTATCAACGGAGAAGACGGCTCACGCCGGGCGATTCCGGCGTCGAGGTAAGGCTTTAGCGGGCTCTATGGATGCGCAAAGGAAGAGGCGGAGCTTCGGCCGAGATGGAGAGGATGGAGACCGTGCGGTGACGGCGGCGCAGCGCCCTTGGGCGGAGCTAGGGACGTCGGCGATGGCGAAAAAGAAGAAAGAAGAAGAAGACAAATGACCTCGTCGTCTTTAAAGAAAAAAAGGAAGAGGACGGGGACGTGGCGAGGTGCTTTCGCGAACTCGTCCCCGGTGGCCGCTGACGCGAGGACGACCGGCGTCGAGGCGAGCCACGGTGACGTCGGCGGCCGGCCGGCATGGGCGCCCATTCATGTATGCTGTAGCTCCCAAACCCAAACTTTCAGATTTTTTTGCAAAATTCTCCAAAATTTTGAACTGAACTTGAAAAACTCAAAAAGTAACTTGGCCTAATTTTTCAAGATCTACAATTTTCACAATTGGAAGATTTTCAAATTCGGCCTCTAAATATGACTTTTTGAAATGGGGTCAAAATGGGATAAATTTGAATTCAAAATTACTTTTAAAATTACTCAAAAACTTGAAAAACTTTGTACATATCTTTTGTTCATCAAGAAAAAGATCTACAAAGTAGCTTTTGGAAGTTTTGTCAAATTTTGCATAGATTTTGAAATTTAGAAAAGGGGGTAAAGAAGAGTTAGGGTTTAGGGTTTCCGACAAAAAAAAGGGTAACTCTCGGATTTTGATTCTTTTCGCGTCTCTTCGACCGACAACGTAATCAAGCATAAAAGAAGCTTATTTTTGTCCAAACCATGGCTTAAGCGGTAAGTAACACCGGGTGTTACAAGATCGCATGAAGCGTGGCCGCATGGGTGATGGCACGGCTACGGACGGAGCGCTACTTTCTTTTTTAATTGATTGAATGATGCATTACTTTCTTTCTTTAGTTGATTGAATGATTTTGTGGTACAAAAAGGAAAGGAAGTGGTAGAAAAAAAAAAGGAAGGAGAAATCACATGCATTGGTTGCCTTTTGTGTGGGGTTGACTTTCCTTTTTTTTTCCTTCGCATGGCCGATGGAGGGAGTGGAGGCGGTGGATCGCATGTTGGCGGATGGAAGTACCAAAACCAATGTCGCACCAAAAAGAAGTCTTTTTTTGTTCTTTTTATGTTGTAGAGAAATAAGATAAGCCAAGTTTTTTTTCGTTTTTGCATAAAATCCAAGGATGGCAAACTAGTTTAGCAAACTCTTGTAGATGCTATGTCATTTTATGTTAAATGTATACATGAAGTCGCTAGGAAGCAATAGTTTAGCTCCCTGTAGTACTCATATATCTTGTTGGCTATTCTATTCTTTAGGGTGAAAAACTCAATGAAAGTGAAGAAAAGACATTTTCTTGACAACTTGTGGAGGTAACATATTTTATCAAGTTAATTATATACATGAAGAAGCAATGGTTTATTAGCTCCCCTGTAGTACTCATATCTTGTTGGCTATTCTATTTTTCAAGGTGTGTAAAACTGGATGCTAAAACTCTCCACAGCATTTCTGTGCTCAAAAGGATCTAACCCCCAAATCGGTAGAGCCGGTGTGCCTCCTTCCGCCCGGTCGGTCCAAGTGAATAGTAGTAGTAGCTGTAGTTGGTACTCATTGTCCCTGCTAACATCGACGAGAGGGGCTCGTGGCCGTAGGACTATAATAATTAATAATCTTCCATATACTCCCTCCGTCCCCAAATTAAACGCAGTTTTTGGGTGTTCGTGCCACAAGTTTGACTTGATTTGTAGAAAATACGTACAAGATTTAAATCTCTAAATAAATTTGTTAAAAAAAAACTAGATCAAAATATCTTTCCAATGATACTAATTATGTAATATAAATATTAATCCTATTTTAATATATAATTGCTCGGCAAGTATTTTCTCGGGAAGCGAGAACTACGTTTATTTTGGGGACGTAGGGAGTAGGTCTCGAGCTCTAGTCATGGACATGGCTAGCGCTTAAGACTTGGCTTGTTGGACATTATAATCCTCGCCGAGGGGCGCAAGCGTCTCAACGGTGTTGTTGTCATCCCTATTCGAAGTCCGGACCCGGGGATGTCCATATTTGTCTTCGCTTAGGTCTTCCAGGTCTTCGTAGCTTTCCTTTCCTTTCTTTGGCAAATTTCCTGATTTGAATACATATTGAAGTCCAACCCACACTCGCTACAAGTGTCCCCCTCACTGAAGTGAAATGAAACAAAACTACTCTTGCTTTCTCCACCCTCCTCCCACCCTCTGCTCAAAATTGAAATTGAGGAGCGTGGCTCCAAAAAGCCTAAAACATTCTGTCTCCCTCCTCCAAACTCGCTTTTAAATTCGAAATACTAGGTGTACGCGTGTATTACACAAGTTATAGTCGCTCTTAGCAAAGCAAAGTTGCGTCGAAAACCGGGTGCCCATGGGGCCATGGTGTCCGTATCGAACACTCTACTAAAATTTCTTGTCTTTCTCTCTCCCGCCTCTCGTCACTCTCGTCACTTCCTTCTCCTCCCATACTAGTACTAGTAGTACCACCACTCTTCTCGCCTCTTCTGCTGACTTCCAAACTCTTCTCACCAAATCTTACCAAATAAAGAGTAGAGAGCGGTCCGACATAGGGATCTGCCTTGTCCTCGGTGCCTCGCGTCTCCATCCTTGGCAGGTGCACCTCTTTATCACACCCATGGATCTAGATATGATTTTTCATGTGGTTTTCGAAACAGCAAATACAAAAGTTTTTTTTTGGGTGGTTGCAGATCTGGGATCCGTCGCGGGGCCTCGTGTCCCTGGTAGCGGCTACGGTGAGGTCGCGTCATCGTCTTGACTTCCTGACCGGGGATCCCGGCCGGCGTGGGAGCGTGGCGGAGAACGAGGCGTTTATCGCGGCGTTCGACAGGATTGCCGAAGCCGTCATCTGCGAAGTCCCGGCCGCTCAAATCTCTGGTGTTTTACTTGTGGGTTGGGGCGGCGGCCGAAGAAAAAGTCGCAAGAGAAGCACATCTTGTTGGGTAAACACCTAAATCTAAATTGTAAAGTGCATTACCCTTTTTTGAAGTTTTTTTTTGAATGGCTCTAAAAAGGTTTTGTTTTGTCTTGCATATCTGTGTGATTCATTTTATCTGTCTTAAATACCTTTTTCCGATTGATTCGTATAAACACAAAGATCTATGCGGGAGATTATAAAAGTGTGGGAGGAGGCCTAAGAAAACGCTGAAAAAAAAAACACATTTCTTCTTAGGTAAACCCCAAATCTAATCCCAAAGTGTATTTTATTTTTCACTAACCAACCAATCCCGCATCTATAAACTTTCCACTTTAGCAAACTTGCGTCGGAACCCCCGAGAGTGAAACTAAATTATATTTCCACCCTTTGTTTACCTCTTCTCGTCGCTCTTTTTTTTTTTTTTTTTTGAGGTGTTCCCATGTACGCGATAGATGGGCCGTCCACTAGGCTATAACTTTGCTAAGAGCGAATCAGAACTTGTGTAGTACAGTACACGTGCTACTAGTATTTCCACCCTTCATTTACCTCTTCTCGCCCTGCTTACGCTCCCATGTATGATAGATGGGCCGTCCCACTAGGCACTAACTACCTCTTACGGTTGGAGCCAAGTTTTTTTTTTTTTTTTGCAAAAATCCAAGGATGGCAAACTAGTTTAGCAAACTCTAGAAGATGAATCCGCCCATAAAATTAGAGGCGCAACCAAACACACCTGCAGGAGATCTTTGTCATTTTATTGTTAATTGTAGTACATGAAGCTGCTATTGCTTCAGCAGCTCTCTATCATACTCATATCTTGGTGACTATATTTTTTCAGGGCGAAAAACTGGATGAAAAGCTGGAGGAAGGTGAAAAAAATAATTCCTCCATGTTGCGCTGATAATATTAACACTCCTGCTCACACCTAAGTACTACTGCCCCATAATGGGGGATGGAGGCCTCTGTGAGGGAGATGTTTCCCTCATCGTCTTTGTTGATGCGGACCATGGGGACGACCTTGGAGGCAGTATCTAGCATCGGATCCCGCGCGAACGCCAGGAAAGGTATCTTCTTGTGTTACAAATTTATGTGACTCCTGCCATCTAACTTGTATAAAAATTGTGTTGTCTTAAATACCTTTTTTCGGGTTGATCCCAGGTACAACCACAAAGAACTACGTGGGAGATTTTAAAAGGATCAAAGAGAAGATCATATACACATCTATCTATCCTACTGGAGCAATTTGAAGATAATAGATCTTGTGTTGTGGGCACAAGTTGTGGTGCGGTCCAAGTGAATATACAGCAGCAGTAGCTCTCTATCGTCCCTTTTAACATCTAAGAGAGGGGCTCGTGGCCGTAGGACTATAATCTCCCGTGTAGGTCTCGAGCCCCGGTCATGGCCATGGCTAGCGCTTAAGACCTACGCCGGAGATTATAATCCTGTTGAGGGGCCACAAGCGTCTCGATGGTGTTGTCGTCTTTATTCGAAGTCGGACCCGAGGGATGTCCATATTTGTCTTCGTAGCTTAGGTCTTTTCGGCCAAAATATGTAGTGCAAACCACCATCTTCGTGTAAACCTTGTGTAAACCACGGCAAAAAAAAAATCACACATGTAGATGATATGATGATACACAGCCTTGTAAAATATCATGTCCAAACTCGACTCCGTTTGTGACCGAGAGTTATAAAAATAACAAATTTCTAACAAATTGACTGGACAACTTTCTGGCTTGAAATTTGTTATTTTTATATCTCACAAACGAAGTCGAGTTTGGACAAGATATTTTACAAGGTTGTGTATCATCATATCATCTATATGTGTGAATTTTTTTGGTGAATTTAGATGACTTTTTTGCCATGGTTTACACGGGTTTTACACGAAGACGGTGGTTTGCACTACATATTTTCCCTAGGTCTTTCTTCGACAATTTTGCTTGTTGCTTCATCTTGTTTCATCTTATCTTGTTTCACGGGGTACTATTAAATCAGCCGAAATCAGCCTTTAGCGTAACAACCCGTTTCTCTCAATGTTATTATTATCAAAATTTTGTTCAAATTTGGAATGCTCTAGCTCTCCAAGAATCTTGAAATAAATAACTTAAGATCGAGAGAGTATTTATCTATACAAAGTTTGGCAAATTTCCTAATTTGAATACATTTTGAAGTCCAACCCACGCTCACTACAAAAACACATTCGGTGCGGTGTCCCCCCTCGCTGGAAGTGAAACGAAACAAAACAACTCTCGCTTTCTCCACTCTCCTCCCGCCCTCCGCTCAAAATTGAAATTGGGGAGCACGGCGCCAATGTCCTCGGCTCCTCGCTCGACCCTTCACAAAAAAAACCACCCCCCCATTTCTATTTTTAATGCGGGAGTGCCGTAGTGCCGCCAAAAAGCCTAGTCTCTTTCTCCCTCCTAACTCCAAACTCTGTTTCAAATTCCAAATACTAGTAGTACACAAGTTACAGTCGCCCCTACTAGCAAACTTGCGTCTGAAAACCGGGTGCCCGTGGGGCCATGGTGTCTGCACCGAACAATCTACAGTACTACATAGTAGTATTGTCTGTCTCTCGCAGTCTCTCGTCACTTCCTTCTCCCGTACTATACTTACTAGTACTAGTAGTGCCCCTCTTCTCGCCACTTCTGCTGACTTCCAAACTCTTCTCACCAAACAAAGAGTAGAAAGCGGTCCGACACAGGGGTCTGCTTCGCCCTCGGCGCCTCGCTTCTACATCCTTGGCAGGTGCACCTCTTTATCACACCCATGGATCTAGATATGATTTTTGATGTCGTTTTTGAAACAGCAAATACAGAAGTTCTTGGATGGTTGCAGATTTGGGGTCCGTCGTGGGGCCTCCGTGGCGGCTACGGCGAGATCGCGCCATCGTCTTGACTTCCTGACCAGTGATCCCGGCCGGGCGTGGGAGCGCGGCGGAGAACGAGGTTTTTTTTTTGTAAAGTGCATTACCCTTTTTTTAAGGTTCTTTTTTTTGATTGGCTCTAAAAAGGTTTTGTTTTGTCTTGCATATCTGTGTGATTCATTTTATCTGTCTTAAATACCTTTTTCCGATTGATTCAGGTATAAACACAAAGATCTATAAGATAGATGTAAGTGGAAGTTAGAAAAGAATGGGAATTTTAGTGTCAAATCTTGTGACACCCCAAAATTTCTATTTTGGGATGTGACGTAGAAAACACTAAATAACAACAAATGATTTTATTATTTCCTAAAATTTGTAAACTTTAGTTAAGTTGCTGATATTTTAGATAGTGAAAAAGTGTGAATTTCTAAAAGTTTGCAATTGAATTTAATGGTGTGTTGCATTCATGCCTTTGCATAGTGTTTATGTTTGAAAAATGAATTTAAATGTTTTCAAGATGCGCTTAGGGTTTGATCCCACCTTCATCTCCTCAAATACGGAACCAATATCTAAAACTCAATCTAGTCTTTTGCTTGTTATCCTTCAAAAATCTAGCATGACTTGTTCTCTTTTTCTTTCTTGAGCTCTCAATTAATCTGGTGTCTATGATGAATTCTTTTAAGCCAATCTTTTACTGTCTATCAATCCTTCATAAAAATGAATCTAAATGGGTTAAGCATATGCTGATCCGTTCTCTTTTTTCATCATGAATGGCAGCCCAACTTGCGCTTTTTTGCTAATGGAATTAGTCCCTCCCTTCCTCTTGCTTTGGGTGAAGCACAACATGGCCCAATGCTCTTATCTCCTTGCCCCACTCCTTTGACGAGCCCTCTTTCTTTTCTTCTGTGAAAACATGTGCCACCTACTCTCTAACATGTAGAATCAGCACCACAACTCCTTTTTCAATTTTGCTATTGGATTGCACAAATTAAAGATGAGTACGGAGTATCACCCAGCATATTTTCTCCTCCCTCTGGTGCATCTTTTCTTCCCTCCCATGCAAAAAGAAATGTAGCAAATGTTCCTCCTTAACTCTTTCTTTTCAATTCCACATTATTTCTGCTTACTAAATTTGGAAAATATCACGGCTCTCTACATCCTTCTACACCTCATGCAAAGATAGCAACACCTAATGCCTGCTCTCTTAACTCCTTGGCGTCACCTCCCCTGCATGTCTCTCTTCAATCTCTCCTTAATCCTCTCTTGATCACACACCTTTT
Source organism: Hyparrhenia diplandra (assembly GCA_015847255.1). Classification (NCBI taxonomy): domain Eukaryota; kingdom Viridiplantae; phylum Streptophyta; class Magnoliopsida; order Poales; family Poaceae; genus Hyparrhenia; species Hyparrhenia diplandra. The sequence goes on along the minus strand of JADLZK010004240.1, from coordinate 2,754 downwards.
ACTCCACTTCTATTTCATGCAGCAGCCATATATTACGTGAAGATGCTGCCCTCTCCTCTCCTGGTGCCGACTTCCCCTTCTCTTTCCCCTCATGCAAATAGCAGCAACACACAATACTCCTTAATCACTTAGCCTCACTTGTCACCTCTTCAATTGTATTAAGAAAATAAACATGCTCCTCCCTCTTTCTCATTTGATCAGCACTCTCTTTCCTTTGCACAATTCCCTTCTCATGCAAAATTAACAGCCGTCAATGCTTATTTTTTTTTTTCCCCTTCTTAATCTCCTCCCTAAATTGTATTAGTAAAGTGCAGGTGTTCTCTCCTTTTATGTTTCTGCATGCATCCATCCAAAAATAGCAACCAATTCTTTCTCTGACGCTGGAATAGATGGACAAGTTCCTCTCTGCCACCAATCACTCTCTCTACTTCCTGCTGTGGCCGCACAATTCATTTCCCCATGCAAAAGTTGCAGCAATGTTGCTGTCATAATTCCCTTTTAAACAGCCCCCTCTTCATTATCCTTCACCTCTCCCTAACTGCAGGAATGAAAGACTAATGAAAACAACATGCATCTTTACCTCTCCCTCTGCAGAAATTGTTGCGCCTCCTCTCCTCTTCTTCTTGTTCTGCAGCCACACAGCAGAAGGACGCCTCATCTCTTCCCCTTCCTCCTCCATGGACGCCCCTCCTCTTCTCTCTAGTTCCCTCTCCCTTTTCTCCATCAAAATGCAGTGTCTTCGCTGACGAATCCATGTTGCAGCTGCACATCTATCCCCATCACCGGAATCCCCAAATCCTTCGTATCATATTGTGGTAAGTCTCATGGAATTCTCCGTTCTTTCATGCACATCATGATCACCATGCCCCTCTCTGTTGTGACGCCCCAGGCAACATCATGGTGATGCAACGCTTCATGGAGATCATCCCGATGTATCTTGTTATCTCTCAGAACCTGCAGCAACACCTCGCTGATTGTCGTCACTGGATCTTCTGTACAGCCATGGTGAGGTCGCCCCTCCCCATCTCATCTCTTATTCTTCAGTCCATGTCTCTCTCATCCATCTCTTGACCTCTCGTGTGGTATAGAATCATCAATGAAGTGGAATTGGTGCTTGCCCCATTGATCACAGGCCCTGTCATAACCTGTCAATGCACGCTGCCATCGTCATCCTTCGTAATACAGCACGTGGTCATGTCCATGGTGAGATTTTGCCCTCCCATATGTTCTTCTATTTTAGCCATCATTCATCTCAACATTTACAACGCCTTCTCATGTAGCATATCATACCTGAAAAGGATCAACCTCGTGCAGTGACCGCCGACCATCCCATTACTCGTGTTGTTGACGCTGACTGCCGGTGACCCCATCAGTTGCTGCTGAAATTCCCCAATGTGAGAACTCCTAAAATCCTTTCTAGGGTGTTTTTATGTTCCCTCTAGCGAAGCATGTGTTAATATTCAGATTTGATCATATTCCAGTGAAGTTTCCTTGCGACCTTATTGTCTCAGTCTTTTGCGGACAGCAGCATTGCTGCCGGTCGGCATTCATGTTCCCAATGATCTGGACCTCCAGGCATCAAACCCTTTGATCATGATGTAGTTTTTGTAGTTGCACATGTCCTTGCAAAACGGTTTTGCCAAACAATCCAAGAGGAAAGAGATATCATCAGTTTTGTGCTTGCTGCTCCGGCTGTCTCACAGCTGCGCTGCTGATGGTTAACATGAGTGTTCCTGTTGCTCCGTCACTGCAGTGACCGTGTCCTTCAACCACAGTGTGTTTCATATCCTTGCACACGCTCCTGAGGAATTTCGTGGCAATAGAATTCAATACAGAAGAGATATCATTTTTCTTGTGCTCACTGCTCCAGCTATGTCACAGCCATGCAGTCAATCTTGTGATCGCGTTCCCGCTAATCTGTTTCCCCGCATAAGCAAACCCTTCAATAGTAACATGCCTCATATACTTGCACATGTATCCAAGAAACTTTCATGGCAATAGGATCCAAGGCAAAAGATATATTGCTGTTATTGTTCTTGCTGCCCCTGCTGTATCGCAGCGGTGCTGCTCCCAGTTAGCATTCGCGTTCCCAGTGATCTAGAGCTGCTATCATCAAACCCTTTTACCACATTGGGTATCCCATCCTTGCACATGACTCTACAAGTTTCAGTAGGCATCCATGATATTATGGCAAAGATATTGAGCCCATAGTGGTTGCTACTCCTGCTGTCCAAACAGCAGCCACCCAGATATTGCAATCGCGTTTCCCAGCTAACCGATGGTCGAAATATCATGTCCTTTTGCCACAACATGCTCCATACACTACCTATCTTCCAATTTACCCTGTATCCATCATGTTTTCTCCATTCCTATCATTCACCAAATCCTCCTTGCCTCTACTTTTGATCTTGCATATCTTTTAAAGTGTGTCTCCTGTTTTAGTTGTTTTTGCGCTCAACGAACGTAGCTACAGCCCCACGTGTTTTAAACCTTTATGTCTTGTTATGTATATTGATTGGTGTATTGCTTCTAGGTTTATCTATGATGGTTGTGATGATTGTTGCGATCGTTAGAAGATGTTATACAAGGATGATCCAGAAGAAAAGTTGGACAAGTTTGAGCACTATTTGAGGCAAGTGTAACATGAGTCCCCTTGTTTACCCAATAACCATTTAATCACTTTCATATGCATGTGTCTAATATGATGCTAAGGACTTCACCTAGTACTTGATATCCTGTATTCCTTGTTACCTT
>JADLZK010004239.1:0-41444 GCA_015847255.1 Hyparrhenia diplandra | reverse complement strand
GGCCCCATCCACACACCTGTACGGATTCGGAAGCCAAATATCACTATTTTCTAATCTTTTCAAAAAGTTTTAGTGGATTTTCTTGTTAACAGATGCTGGAATATCACCCGGAAAATCTTATTTGGTCATATAATGCATGTCTAGCCATGGCCCGGGTCTAATTCTAGCTTCTAAATGTAGAAAGCACTAACGAAGATGCAACCGGGTGATATCACCAAACTGCGCACGATTGTGTGCGACTCGTGCACGATTTTGTGCATCTTGACTCGTAAGTCCCACACAAGGCCCCATCCACACACACACCGCGGATTCGGAAGCCAAATATCACTATTTTCTAATCTTTTCAAAAAGTTTTAGTGGATTTTCTTGTTAACAGATCTTTGGAATATCACCCGAAAAATCTTATTTGGTCATATAATGCATGTCTAGCCATGGCCCGGTCTAATTCTAGCTTCTAATGTAGAAAGCACTAACAAAAGATGCAACCGGGTGATATCACCCACTCACATATGATTGTGTGCGACCCGTGCATGATTTTTGTGCATCTTGACTCGTAAGTCCCACACAAGGCCCCATCCACACACCTGTACGGATTCGGAAGCCAAATATCACTATTTTCTAATCTTTTCAAAAAGTTTTAGTGGATTTTCTTGTTAACAGATGCTGGAATATCACCCGAAAAATCTTATTTGGTCATATAATGCATGTCTAGCCATGGCCCGGGTCTAATTCTAGCTTCTGAATGCAGAAAGCACTAACGAAGATGCAACCGGGTGATATCACCCACCTGCGTACGATTGCGTGCGACTTTTGCACGATTTTATGCATCTTGACTCGTAAGTCCCACACAAGGCCCCATCCACACACCTGTACGGATTCGGAAGCCAAATATCACTATTTTCTAATCTTTTCAAAAAGTTTTAGTGGATTTTCTTGTTAACAGATGCTGGAATATCACCCGAAAAATCTTATTTGGTCATATAATGCATGTCTAGCCATGGCCCGGGTCTAATTCTAGCTTCTGAATGTAGAAAGCACTAACGAAGATGCAACCGGGTGATATCACCCACTCACGCATTGTTGTGTGCGCGACTTCGTGCACGATTTTTTGTGCATCTTGACTCGTAAGTCCCACACAAGGCCCCATCCACACACACACGGATTCGAAGCCAAATATCACTATTTTCTAATCTTTTCAAAAAGTTTTAGTGGATTTTCTTGTTAACAGATCTTTGGAATATCACCCGAAAAATCTTATTTGGTCATATAATGCATGTCTAGCCATGGCCCTGGGTCTAATTCTAGCTTCTAATGTAGAAAGCACTAACAAAGATGCAACCGGGTGATATCACCCACCAAATTCTATTGATTGTGTGCGACTTTCGTGCACGATTTTGTGCATCTTGACTCGTAAGTCCCACACAAGGCCCCATCCACACACCACACACGGATTCGGAGCCAAATATCACTATTTTCTAATCTTTTCAAAAAGTTTTAGTGGATTTTCTTGTTAACGATGCTTTGGAATATCACCCGAAAAATCTTATTTGGTCATATAATGCATGTCTAGCCATGGCCCGGGTCTAATTCTAGCTTCTAATGTAGAAAGCACTAACAAAGATGCAACCGGGTGATATCACCCAAATCGCTGCGCGATTGTGTGCGACTTCGTGCACGATTTTTGTGCATCTTGACTCGTAAGTCCCACACAAGGCCCCATCCACACACACACGGATTCGGAAGCCAAATATCACTATTTTCTAATCTTTTCAAAAAAAGTTTTAGTGGATTTTCTTGTTAACGATCTTTGGAATATCACCCGAAAAATCTTATTTGGTCATATAATGCATGTCTAGCCATGGCCGGGTCTAATTCTAGCTTCTAAATGTAGAAAGCACTAACAAAGATGCAACCGGGTGATATCACCCCACTGCTAATGATTGTGTGTGTGCGCGACTGCGTGCATGATTTTGTGCATCTTGACTCGTAAGTCCCACACAAGGCCCCATCCACACACCTGTACGGATTCGGAAGCCAAATATCACTATTTTCTAATCTTTTCAAAAAGTTTTAGTGGATTTTCTTGTTAACAGATGCTTGGAATATCACCCGAAAAATCTTATTTGGTCATATAATGAATGTCTAGCCATGGCCCGGTCTAATTCTAGCTTCTAATGTAGAAAGCACTAACAAAAGATGCAACCGGTGATATCCCACCTGCACTGACAATTGTGCGCGCCCATCTTGACTCCACACCACACACACGGGATTCGGAAGCCAAATATCACTATTTTCTAATCTTTTCAAAAAGTTTTAGTGGATTTTCTTGTTAACAGATCTTTGGAATATCACCCGAAAAAATCTTATTTGGTCATATAATGCATGTCTAGCCATGGCCCGGGTCTAATTCTTATTTGGTCATATAATGGGTGATGTCACCAGCCATGGCCCGGGTCTTTGTGCATCTTGACTCGTAAGTCCCACACAAGGCCCCATCCACACACCCGAATGGGATTCGAAAGCCAAATATCACTATTTTCTAATCTTTTCAAAAAGTTTTAGTGGATTTTCTTGTTAACGGATGAATATCACCCGGGAAAATCTTATTTGGTCATATAATGCATGTCTAGCCATGGCCCGGGTCTAATTCTAGCTTCTGAAAGCACTAACAAACAAAGATGCAACGGGTGATATCACCCACCTGCGCCGCGATTGTGTGTGCGACTGCGTTGCACGATTTTTTGTGCATCTTGACTCGTAAGTCCCACACAAGGCCCCATCCACACACCTGTACGGATTCGGAAGCCAAATATCACTATTTTCTAATCTTTTCAAAAAGTTTTAGTGGATTTTCTTGTTAACGGATCTTTGGAATATCACCCGAAAAATCTTATTTGGTCATATAATGCATGTCTAGCCATGGCCCGGGTCTAATTCTAGCTTCTAAATGTAGAAAAAGCACTAACAAAGATGCAACCGGGTGATATCACCCACCTGCGCACATTTGTGTGTGCGCGACTTCGTGCACGATTTTTTGCATCTTGACTCGTAAGTCCCACACAAGGCCCCATCCACACACCGTGCGGATTCGAAGCCAAATATCACTATTTTCTAATCTTTTCAAAAAAAGTTTTAGTGGATTTTCTTGTTAACAGATCTTTGGAATATCACCCGAAAAAAATCTTATTTGGTCATATAATGCATGTCTAGCCATGGCCCGGGTCTAATTCTAGCTTCTAAGAAAGCACTAACAAAAGATGCAACCGGGTGATATCACCCACCCACGCGACGATTGTGTGCGAAAGATTTTGCATCTTGACTCGTAAGTCCCACACAAGATCCACACACACATCATTCGAAGCCAAATATCACTATTTTCTAATCTTTTCAAAAAGTTTTAGTGGATTTTCTTGTTATTGTGGAATATCACCCGAAAAATCTTATTTGGTCATATAATGCATGTCTAGCCATGGCCCGTTTTCTAGCTTCGAATGTGAAAGCACTAACAAAGATCTTGACTCGTCTTGACTCGTAAGTCCCACACAAGGCCCCATCCACACACCTGCGGATTCGAAGCCAAATATCACTATTTTCTAATCTTTTCAAAAAGTTTTAGTGGATTTTCTTGTTAACAGATCTTTGGAATATCACCCGAAAAAAATCTTATTTGGTCATATAATGCATGTCTAGCCATGGCCCGGGTCTAATTCTAGCTTCTAAATGTAGAAAGCACTAACAAAGATGCAACCGGGTGATATCACCCAAATCTGCGCACGATTGTGTGTGCGACTTCGTGCACGATTTTTTTGCATCTTGACTCGTAAGTCCCACACAAGGCCCCATCCACACACCTGCACGGATTCGAAGCCAAATATCACTATTTTCTAATCTTTTCAAAAAGTTTTAGTGGATTTTCTTGTTAACGATCTTTGGAATATCACCCGAAAAATCTTATTTGGTCATATAATGCATGTCTAGCCATGGCCCGGTCTAATTCTAGCTTCTGAATGTAGAAAGCACTAACGAAGATGCAACCGGGTGATATCACCAAATCGCGCGCGATTGTGTGCGACTCGTGCACGATTTTGTGCATCTTGACTCGTAAGTCCCACACAAGGCCCCATCCACACACACCTGCACGGATTCGAAGCCAAATATCACTATTTTCTAATCTTTTCAAAAAGTTTTAGTGGATTTTCTTGTTAACAGATGCTGGAATATCACCCGAAAAATCTTATTTGGTCATATAATGCATGTCTAGCCATGGCCCGGGTCTAATTCTAGCTTCTAAATGTAGAAAGCACTAACGAAGATGCAACCGGGTGATATCACCCACAACAACTGCATTTTGTGCATCTTGACTGTGTGCGACTTTCCACACGATTTTTTGCATCTTGACTCGTAAGTCCCACACAAGGCCCCATCCACACACACATGTCTAGCGGATTCGGAAGCCAAATATCACTATTTTCTAATCTTTTCAAAAAGTTTAGTGGATTTTCTTGTTAACCCACACAAGGCCCCATCCACAATATCACCCTAAAAAAATCTTATTTGGTCATATAATGCATGTCTAGCCATGGCCCGGGTCTAATTCTAGCTTCTGCAATGTAGAAAGCACTAACAAAGATGCAACCGGGTGATATCACCCACCAATCTATCACCCAACGACATTGTGTGTGCGACTTCGTGCGCGATTTTTTGTGCATCTTGACTCGTAAGTCCCACACAAGGCCCCATCCACACACCCGTGCGGATTCGAAGCCAAATATCACTATTTTCTAATCTTTTCAAAAAGTTTTAGTGGATTTTCTTGTTAACAGATGCTTTGGAATATCACCCGAAAAATCTTATTTGGTCATATAATGCATGTCTAGCCATGGCCCGGGCTCTAATTCTAGCTTCACCAAATGTAGAAAGCACTAACAAAGATGCAACCGGGATGATATCACTATTTTCTAATCTTTTCAAAAAGTTTTAGTGGATTTTCTTGTTATGTGTGCGAAAATCTTATTTGGTCATATAATGCATGTCTAGCCATTTTTTCTGCATCTTGACTCGTAAGTCCCACACAAGGCCCCATCCACACACACAAGGCCCCATCCACACACCTGGGATTCGGAAGCCAAATATCACTATTTTCTAATCTTTTCAAAAAGTTTTAGTGGATTTTCTTGTTAACAGATGCTTTGGAATATCACCCGAAAAAATCTTATTTGGTCATATAATGCATGTCTAGCCATGGCCCGGGTCTAATTCTAGCTTCTAATGTAGAAAGCACTAACAAAGATGCAACCGGGTGATATCACCCACTCAAGCGCGATTGTGTGTGTGCGACTTTTGCACATTTTTGTGCATCTTGACTCGTAAGTCCCACACAAGGCAAGGCCCCATCCACACACCCGCACGGATTCGAAGCCAAATATCACTATTTTCTAATCTTTTCAAAAAGTTTTAGTGGATTTTCTTGTTAACAGATGCTGGAATATCACCCGGAAAATCTTATTTGGTCATATAATGCATGTCTAGCCATGGCCCGGGTCTAATTCTAGCTTCTGAATGTAGAAAGCACTAACAAAGATGCAACCGGGTGATATCACCCAATGCTGCGACGATTGTGTGCGACTTCGTGCATGATTTTGTGCATCTTGACTCGTAAGTCCCACACAAGGCCCCATCCACACACCCATGCGGATTCGAAGCCAAATATCACTATTTTCTAATCTTTTCAAAAAGTTTTAGTGGATTTTCTTGTTAACAGATGCTGGGAATATCACCCGGAAAATCTTATTTGGTCATATAATGCATGTCTAGCCATGGCCCGGGTCTAATTCTAGCTTCTAAATGTAAAAGCACTAACAAAGATGCAACCGGGTGATATCACCCTGCGCACGATTGTGTGCGACTTCGTGCATTTTTTGTGCATCTTGACTCGTAAGTCCCACACAAGGCCCCATCCACACACACCGCGGATTCGAAGCCAAATATCACTATTTTCTAATCTTTTCAAAAAGTTTTAGTGGATTTTCTTGTTAATGCTTGGAATATCACCCGAAAAAATCTTATTTGGTCATATAATGAATATCTAGCCATGGCCCTGTCTTATTTGGTCATATAATGCATGTCTAGCCATGGCCCGGTGTCTAATTTTAGCTTCCCAATGTAGAAAGCACTAAATCTTTTCAAAAAGATGCAACCTTGTGATAATATCACCCGGAAAATCTTATTTGGTCATATAATGCATGTCTAGCCATGGCCCGGGTCTAATTCTAGCTTCTGAATGTAGAAAGCACTAACGAAGATGCAACCGGGTGATATCACCCACCACAAGACGATTTTGTGCATCTTGACTTGTGCATCTTGACACCCACACAAGGCCCCATCCACACACACACGCACGGATTCGAAGCCAAATATCACTATTTTCTAATCTTTTCAAAAAGTTTTAGTGGATTTTCTTGTTAACAGATGCTTTGGAATATCACCCGAAAAATCTTATTTGGTCATATAATGCATGTCTAGCCATGGCCCGGGTCTAATTCTAGCTTCTATGTAGAAAGCACTAACAAAGATGCAACCGGTGATATCACCCACCACAAGCACGATTGTTGTGTGCGACTTCGTGCGATTTTGTGCATCTTGACTCGTAAGTCCCACACAAGGCCCCATCCACACACCCGCATGGGATTCGAAGCCAAATATCACTATTTTCTAATCTTTTCAAAAAAAGTTTTAGTGGATTTTCTTGTTAACAGATGCTTTGGAATATCACCCGAAAAATCTTATTTGGTCATATAATGCATGTCTAGCCATGGCCCGGTCTAATTCTAGCTTCTAAATGTAGAAAGCACTAACAAAGATGCAACCGGGTGATATCACCCACTCTGCGACGATTGTTGTGTGCGACTTCGTGCACGATTTTTTGTGCATCTGACTCGTAAGTCCCACACAAGGCCCCATCCACACACCACCTGCACGGATTCGAAGCCAAATATCACTATTTTCTAATCTTTTCAAAAAGTTTTAGTGGATTTTCTTGTTAACAGATGCTTGGAATATCACCCGAAAAATCTTGTTTGGTCATATAATGAATGTCTAGCCATGGCCCGGTCTAATTCTAGCTTCTGAATGTAGAAAGCACTAACAAAGATGCAACCGGGTGATATCACCCAATCGCGCGACGATTGTGTGCGACTTCGTGCACGATTTTGTGCATCTTGACTCGTAAGTCCCACACAAGGCCCCATCCACACACCATCCACACACGGATTCGAAGCCAAATATCACTATTTTCTAATCTTTTCAAAAAGTTTTAGTGGATTTTCTTGTTAACAGATGCTGGAATATCACCCGAAAAATCTTATTTGGTCATATAATGCATGTCTAGCCATGGCCCGGGTCTAATTCTAGCTTCTAAATGTAGAAAGCACTAACAAAGATGCAACCGGGGTGATATCACCCAAACTGCGCGACGATTGTGTGCGACTTTGCACGATTTTTGTGCATCTTGACTCGTAAGTCCCACACAAGGCCCCATCCACACACCCACGGGATTCGAAGCCAAATATCACTATTTTCTAATCTTTTCAAAAAGTTTTAGTGGATTTTCTTGTTAACAGATGCTTTGGAATATCACCCGAAAAAATCTTATTTGGTCATATAATGCATGTCTAGCCATGGCCCGGGTCTAATTCTAGCTTCTAAATGTAGAAAGAACTAACAAAGATGCAACCGGGTGATGTCACCCACCTGCGCATGCGATTGTGTGCGACTGCGGCACGATTTTTTGTGCATCTTGACTCGTAAGTCCCACACAAGGCCCCATCCACACACACACGCATGCGGATTCGAAGCCAAATATCACTATTTTCTAATCTTTTCAAAAAGTTTTAGTGGATTTTCTTGTTAACAGATGCTTTGGAATATCACCCGAAAAATCTTATTTGGTCATATATAATGCATGTCTAGCCATGGCCCGGGTCTAATTCTAGCTTCTAAATGTAGAAAGCACTAACAAAGATGCAACCGGGTGATATCACCCAATCTGCGCACGCGACGTGTGCGACTCCGTGCACGATTTTGTGCATCTTGACTCGTAAGTCCCACACAAGGCCCCATCCACACACCTGTACGGATTCGGAAGCCAAATATCACTATTTTCTAATCTTTTCAAAAAGTTTTAGTGGATTTTCTTGTTAACAGATGCTGGAATATCACCCGAAAAAATCTTATTTGGTCATATAATGCATGTCTAGCCATGGCCCGGGTCTAATTCTAGCTTCTAAAATGTAGAAAGCACTAACAAAGATGCAACCGGGTGATATCACCCACTGCGCGATTGTGTGTGTGCGACTTCGTGCGATTTTGTGCATCTTGACTCGTAAGTCCCACACAAGGCCCCATCCACACACCTGTACGGATTCGGAAGCCAAATATCACTATTTTCTAATCTTTTCAAAAAGTTTTAGTGGATTTTCTTGTTAACAGATGCTGGAATATCACCCGAAAAATCTTATTTGGTCATATAATGCATGTCTAGCCATGGCCCGGGTCTAATTCTAGCTTCTAAATGTAGAAAGCACTAACAAAGATGCAACCGCGTGATATCACCCACCTGCGCACGATTGTGTGCGACTCGTGCACGATTTTGTGCATCTTGACTCGTAAGTCCCACACAAGGCCCCATCCACACACCTGTACGGATTCGGAAGCCAAATATCACTATTTTCTAATCTTTTCAAAAAGTTTTAGTGGATTTTCTTGTTAACAGATGCTGGAATATCACCCGAAAAATCTTATTTGGTCATATAATGCATGTCTAGCCATGGCCCGGGTCTAATTCTAGCTTCTGAATGTAGAAAGCACTAACGAAGATGCAACCGGGTGATATCACCAAACTGCGCACGATTGTGTGCGACTCGTGCACGATTTTGTGCATCTTGACTCGTAAGTCCCACACAAGGCCCCATCCACACACCTGTACGGATTCGGAAGCCAAATATCACTATTTTCTAATCTTTTCAAAAAGTTTTAGTGGATTTTCTTGTTAACGGTCATGCTTGAATATATCACCCGAAAAATCTTATTTGGTCATATAATGCATGTCTAGCCATGGCCCGGGTCTAATTCTAGCTTCTAAATGTAGAAAGCACTAACGAAGATGCAACCGGGTGATATCACCCACTGCTTATTTGGATTTGTTGTGTGCGACTTCGTGCACGATTTTTGCATCTTGACTCGTAAGTCCCACACAAGGCCCCATCCACACACCTTTTTGCACGGATTCGGAAGCCAAATATCACTATTTTCTAATCTTTTCAAAAAAAATTTAGTGGATTTTCTTGTTAACAGATGCCGGAATATCACCCGAAAAAATCTTATTTGGTCATATAATGCATGTCTAGCCATGGCCCGGGTCTAATTCTAGCTTCGAAATGTAGAAAGCACTAACAAAGATGCAACCGGGTGATATCACCCACCAAAAGACGATTGTGTGCGACTCGTGCACGATTTTGTGCATCTTGACTCGTAAGTCCCACACAAGGCCCCATCCACACACCATGCACGGATTCGAAGCCAAATATCACTATTTTCTAATCTTTTCAAAAAGTTTTAGTGGATTTTCTTGTTAACGAATGCTTTGGAATATCACCCGAAAAATCTTATTTGGTCATATAATGCATGTCTAGCCATGGCCCGGTCTAATTCTAGCTTCTAAATGTAGAAAGCACTAACAAAGATGCAACCGGGTGATATCACCCACTCACACGCGATTGTTGTGTGCGACTCGTGTGCGATTTTTGTGCATCTTGACTCGTAAGTCCCACACAAGGCCCCATCCACACACCCGCACGGATTCGAAGCCAAATATCACTATTTTCTAATCTTTTCAAAAAGTTTTAGTGGATTTTCTTGTTAACAGATCTTTGCCGAATATCACCCGAAAATCTTATTTGGTCATATAATGCATGTCTAGCCATGGCCCGGGTCTAATTCTAGCTTCTAAATGTAGAAAGCACTAACAAAGATGCAATCACCCACTGGGTGATATCACCCATCTTGACTCGTAAGTCCCACACAAGGCCCCATCCACACACACCTGTTCGTGTGCGATCACTATTTTCTAATCTTTTCAAAAAGTTTTTTGTGGATTTTCTTGACTCTTATTTGGTCATATAATGTGTCTAGTCCCACACACCCAGGCCCCATCCACACACATCTTGACTCGTAAGTCCCACACAAGGCCCCATCCACACACCTGCGGATTCGAAGCCAAATATCACTATTTTCTAATCTTTTCAAAAAGTTTTAGTGGATTTTCTTGTTAACAGATGCTTTGAATATCACCCGAAAAATCTTATTTGGTCATATAATGCATGTCTAGCCATGGCCCGGTCTAATTCTAGCTTCTAAATGTAGAAAGCACTAACAAAGATGCAACCGGGTGATATCACCCCCACTCAAGCGCACGATTGTGTGCGACTTCGTGCACGATTTTGTGCATCTTGACTCGTAAGTCCCACACAAGGCCCCATCCACACACCCGCACGGATTCGAAGCCAAATATCACTATTTTCTAATCTTTTCAAAAAGTTTTAGTGGATTTTCTTGTTAACAGATGCTTTGGAATATCACCCGAAAAATCTTATTTGGTCATATAATGCATGTCTAGCCATGGCCCGGTCTAATTCTAGCTTCTAATGTAGAAAGCACTAACAAAGATGCAACCGGGTGATATCACCCAAACTGCAAGACGCGATTGTGTGCGTGCGACTCGTGCACGATTTTGTGCTTCTTGACTCGTAAGTCCCACACAAGGCCCCATCCACACACCTGTACGGATTCAGAAGCCAAATATCACTATTTTCTAATCTTTTCAAAAAGTTTTAGTGGATTTTCTTATTAACAGATGCTGGAATATCACCCGGAAAATCTTATTTGGTCATATAATGCATGTCTAGCCATGGCCCGGTCTAATTCTAGCTTCTAATGTAGAAAGCACTACAAAGATGCAACCGGGTGATATCACACCCACCATCCACACACCTGCGGGATTCGAAGCCAAATATCACTATTTTCTAATCTTTTCAAAAAAGTTTAGTGGATTTTCTTGTTATTAACGATGCGATTTTTTGCATCTTGACTCGTAAGTCCCACACAAGGCCCCATCCACACACTCGTAAGTCCCACACGGATTCGAAGCCAAATATCACTATTTTCTAATCTTTTCAAAAAGTTTTAGTGGATTTTCTTTAACAATCTTTGCCGAATATCACCCGAAAAAAAATCTTATTTGGTCATATAATGCATGTCTAGCCATGGCCCGGGTCTAATTCTAGCTTCTAAATGTAGAAAGCACTAACAAAGATGCAACCGGGTGATATCACCCACTGCGCGATTGATGTGTGTGCGACTCGTGCACGATTTTTTTGTGCATCTTGACTCGTAAGTCCCACACAAGGCCCCATCCACACACACCCGCACGGATTCGGAAGCCAAATATCACTATTTTCTAATCTTTTCAAAAAGTTTTAGTGGATTTTCTTGTTAACAGATGCTGGAATATCACCCGGAAAATCTTATTTGGTCATATAATGCATGTCTAGCCATGGCCCGGGTCTAATTCTAGCTTCTGAATGCAGAAAGCACTAACAAAGATGCAACCGGGTGATATCACCCACCTGCGCACGATTGTGTGCGACTCGTGCACGATTTTGTGCATCTTGACTCGTAAGTCCCACACAAGGCCCCATCCACACACCTGTACGGATTCGGAAGCCAAATATCACTATTTTCTAATCTTTTCAAAAAGTTTTAGTGGATTTTCTTGTTAACGATCTTTGGAATATCACCCGAAAAATCTTATTTGGTCATATAATGCATGTCTAGCCATGGCCCGGGTCTAATTCTAGCTTCTAAATGTAGAAAGCACTAACGAAGATGCAACCGGGTGATATCACCCACCCAAGCAACGATTGTTGTGTGCGACTTTTTAGTGGATTTTCTTGTTAACGATTTGCACGATTTTTTGTGCATCTTGACTCGTAAGTCCCACACAAGGTCCCATCCCATCCACACACCTGCATTCGGATTCGAAGCCAAATATCACTATTTTCTAATCTTTTCAAAAAAGTTTAGTGGATTTTCTTGTTAACAGATGCTTGAATATCACCCTTTTCAAAAAATTTATTTGGTCATATAATGCATGTCTAGCCATGGCCCGGGTCTAATTCTAGCTTCTGAATGTAGAAAGCACTAACAAAGATGCAACCGGGTGATATCACCCACTCAAGCGATTGATTGTTGTGCGCGACTCGTGCACGATTTTTGTGCATCTTGACTCGTAAGTCCCACACAAGGCCCCATCCACACACACTGCACGGATTCGAAGCCAAATATCACTATTTTCTAATCTTTTCAAAAAGTTTTAGTGGATTTTCTTGTTAACAGATGCTGGAATATCACCCGAAAAAATCTTATTTGGTCATATAATGCATGTCTAGCCATGGCCCGGGTCTAATTCTAGCTTCTAAATGTAGAAAGCACTAACGAAGATGCAACCGGGTGATATCACCAAACTGCGCACGATTGTTGTGTGCGACTGTTTTTGCATTTTTTGTGCATCTTGACTCGTAAGTCCCACACAAGGCCCCATCCACACACCCGGATTCGAAGCCAAATATCACTATTTTCTAATCTTTTCAAAAAAAGTTTTAGTGTGGATTTTCTTGTTAACAGATGCTTTTGAATATCACCCGAAAAATCTTATTTGGTCATATAATGCATGTCTAGCCATGGCCCGGGTCTAATTCTAGCTTCTAATGTAGAAAAAGCACTAACAAAGATGCAAACCGGGTGATATCACCCACCTGCGCAGACGATTGTGTGCGACTTCGTGCACGATTTTTGTGCATCTTGACTCGTAAGTCCCACACAAGGCCCCATCCACACACCCGCACGGATTCGAAGCCAAATATCACTATTTTCTAATCTTTTCAAAAAAGTTTAGTGGATTTTCTTGTTAACGATGCTTTGGAATATCACCCGAAAAATCTTATTTGGTCATATAATGCATGTCTAGCCATGGCCCGGCCCTAATTCTAGCTTCTAAATGTAGAAAGCACTAACAAAGATGCAACCGGGTGATGTCACCCACTATCACGCGACGATTGTGTGCGCAACTTTTTGCACGATTTTTGTGCATCTTGACTCGTAAGTCCCACACAAGGCCCCATCCACACACCCCATGCACACACGGATTCGAAGCCAAATATCACTATTTTCTAATCTTTTCAAAAAGTTTTAGTGGATTTTCTTGTTAACAGATGCTGGAATATCACCCGGAAAATCTTATTTGGTCATATAATGCATGTCTAGCCATGGCACGGGTCTAATTCAAGCTTCTGAATGTAGAAAGCACTAACGAAGATGCAACCGGGTGATATCACCCACTCAAGCGCATTGATGTGTGCGACTTCGTGCACGATTTTTGTGCATCTTGACTCGTAAGTCCCACACAAGGCCCCATCCACACACCTGCACGGATTCGGAAGCCAAATATCACTATTTTCTAATCTTTTCAAAAAGTTTTAGTGGATTTTCTTGTTAACGTAGATGCTTTTTGAATATCACCCGAAAAATCTTATTTGGTCATATAATGCATGTCTAGCCATGGCCCGGTCTAATTCTAGCTTCTAAATGTAGAAAGCACTAACAAAGATGCAACCGGGTGATATCACCCAATCTGCGACGATTGTTGTGTGCGACTCGCGTGCACGATTTTTTGCATCTTGACTCGTAAGTCCCACACAAGGCCCCATCCACACACCTGCACGGATTCGGAAGCCAAATATCACTATTTTCTAATCTTTTCAAAAAGTTTTAGTGGATTTTCTTGTTAACGATCTTTGGAATATCACCCGAAAAATCTTATTTGGTCATATAATGCATGTCTAGCCATGGCCCGGGTCTAATTCTAGCTTCTAATGTAGAAAGCACTAACAAAGATGCAACCGGGTGATATCACCCACCCTGCGATTGATTGTGTGCGCGACTCGTGCACGATTTTGTGCATCTTGACTCGTAAGTCCCACACAAGGCCCCATCCACACACCTGTACGGATTCGGAAGCCAAATATCACTATTTTCTAATCTTTTCAAAAAGTTTTAGTGGATTTTCTTGTTAACAGATGCTTGGGAATATCACCCGAAAAATCTTATTTGGTCATATAACGCGTGTCTAGCCATGGCCCGGCTAATTCTAGCCTCTGAATGCAGAAAGCACTAACAAAGATGCAACCGGGTGATATCACCCAAATCAAGCGCGATTGATTGTGTGCGACTTGCGTGCGATTTTTTGTGCA
Source organism: Hyparrhenia diplandra (assembly GCA_015847255.1). Classification (NCBI taxonomy): domain Eukaryota; kingdom Viridiplantae; phylum Streptophyta; class Magnoliopsida; order Poales; family Poaceae; genus Hyparrhenia; species Hyparrhenia diplandra. The sequence continues at coordinate 27,081 of JADLZK010004239.1, read as the reverse complement.
TCTTGACTCGTAAGTCCCACACAAGGCCCCATCCACACACCTGTACGGATTCGGAAGCCAAATATCACTATTTTCTAATCTTTTCAAAAAGTTTTAGTGGATTTTCTTGTTAACAGATGCTGGAATATCACCCGGAAAATCTTATTTGGTCATATAATGCATGTCTAGCCATGGCCCGGGTCTAATTCTAGCTTCTAAAATGTAAGCACTAACAAAGATGCAACCGGGTGATATCACCAAAATATCACCCGAAAAATCTTATTTGGTCATATAATGCATGTCGCCATTGTGTGCGAAAGATGCAACCGTGCACGATTTTTTTGTGCATCTTGACTCGTAAGTCCCACACAAGGCCCCATCCACACACCTGCACGGATTCGAAGCCAAATATCACTATTTTCTAATCTTTTCAAAAAGTTTTAGTGGATTTTCTTGTTAACAGATGCTGGAATATCACCCGAAAAATCTTATTTGGTCATATAATGCATGTCTAGCCATGGCCCGGGTCTAATTCTAGCTTCTGAATGCAGAAAGCACTAACGAAGATGCAACCGGGTGATATCACCCACCTGCGTACGATTGTGTGCGACTCGTGCACGATTTTGTGCATCTTGACTCGTAAGTCCCACACAAGGCCCCATCCACACACCTGTACGGATTCGGAAGCCAAATATCACTATTTTCTAATCTTTTCAAAAAGTTTTAGTGGATTTTCTTGTTAACAGATGCTGGAATATCACCCGAAAAATCTTATTTGGTCATATAATGCATGTCTAGCCATGGCCCGGGTCTAATTCTAGCTTCTAAATGTAGAAAGCACTAACGAAGATGCAACCGGGTGATATCACCAAACTGCGCACGATTGTGTGCGACTCGCGTGCACGATTTTTGTGCATCTTGACTCGTAAGTCCCACACAAGGCCCCATCCACACACCTGCACGGATTCGAAGCCAAATATCACTATTTTCTAATCTTTTCAAAAAGTTTTAGTGGATTTTCTTGTTAAATGAGATGCTTTGGAATATCACCCGAAAAAATCTTATTTGGTCATATAATGCATGTCTAGCCATGGCCCGGGTCTAATTCTAGCTTCTAAATGTAGAAAGCACTAACAAAGATGCAACCGGGTGATATCACCCACTCAAAGACGATTGATTGTGTGCGACTTCGTGCACGATTTTGTGCATCTTGACTCGTAAGTCCCACACAAGGCCCCATCCACACACCCGCACGGATTCGAAGCCAAATATCACTATTTTCTAATCTTTTCAAAAAGTTTTAGTGGATTTTCTTGTTAACGATGCTTTGGAATATCACCCGAAAAATCTTATTTGGTCATATAATGCATGTCTAGCCATGGCCCGGGTCTAATTCTAGCTTCTTCAATGTAGAAAGCACTAACAAAGATGCAACCGGGTGATATCACCCACAAAAACAAGCGCGACGATTGTGTGCGACTCGTGCACGATTTTTGTGCATCTTGACTCGTAAGTCCCACACAAGGCCCCATCCACACACCTGCGGATTCGAAGCCAAATATCACTATTTTCTAATCTTTTCAAAAAGTTTTAGTGGATTTTCTTGTTAACGTATGCTGGAATATCACCCGAAAAATCTTATTTGGTCATATAATGCATGTCTAGCCATGGCCCGGGTCTAATTCTAGCTTCTAAATGTAGAAAGCACTAACAAAGATGCAACCGGGTGATATCACCCAACTGCGCGCGATTGTGTGCGACTTCTTCGTGCACGATTTTTTGTGCATCTTGACTCGTAAGTCCCACACAAGGCCCCATCCACACACACACACGGATTCGAAGCCAAATATCACTATTTTCTAATCTTTTCAAAAAGTTTTAGTGGATTTTCTTGTTAACAGATGCTTTGGAATATCACCCGAAAAATCTTATTTGGTCATATAATGCATGTCTAGCCATGGCCCGGTCTAATTCTAGCTTCAATGTAGAAAGCACTAACAAAGATGCAACCGGGTGATATCACCCACCACTTATTTGCGCATGATTGTGTGCGACTCGCGTGCACGATTTTTGTGCATCTTGACTCGTAAGTCCCACACAAGGCCCCATCCACACACACACCTGTACGGATTCGGAAGCCAAATATCACTATTTTCTAATCTTTTCAAAAAGTTTTAGTGGATTTTCTTGTTAACAGATGCTGGAATATCACCCGAAAAAATCTTATTTGGTCATATAATGAATGTCTAGCCATGGCCCGGGTCTAATTCTACTTCTGAATGTAGAAAGCACTAACAAAGATGCAACCGGGTGATATCACCCACCAAGCGCGATTGATTGTGTGCGACCGACTTGCATTTTTTTTGCATCTTGACTCGTAAGTCCCACACAAGGCCCCATCCACACACCCATGCGGATTCGAAGCCAAATATCACTATTTTCTAATCTTTTCAAAAAGTTTTAGTGGATTTTCTTGTTAACAGATGCTGGAATATCACCCGAAAAATCTTATTTGGTCATATAATGCATGTCTAGCCATGGCCCGGGTCTAATTCTAGCTTCTAAATGTAGAAAGCACTAACAAAGATGCAACGGGTGATGTCACCCACTGTGATATCACCACGATTTTTTGCATCTTGACTCGTAAGTCCCACACAAGGCCCCATCCACACACCTGCACGGAAGCCAAATATCACTATTTTCTAATCTTTTCATAAAGTTTTACTATTTTCTAATCTTTTCAAAAAGTTTTAGCATCTTGACTCGTAAGTCCCACACAAGGCCCCATCCACACACAATGAATGCGGATTCGAAGCCAAATATCACTATTTTCTAATCTTTTCAAAAAGTTTTAGTGGATTTTCACCTTAAAAAAGCAACATTGTGTGGAATATCTTGACCCTAAAAAATCTTATTTGGTCATATAATTTTCAAAAAGTTTTAGTGGATTTTCTTGGCCCGGCTGGAATATCACCCGAAAAAATCTTATTTGGTCATATAATGCATGTCTAGCCATGGCCCGATCTAATTCTAGCTTCTGATGTAGAAAGCACTAACAAAGATGCAACCGGGTGATATCACCCACTGCGACGATTGTGTGTGCGCGACTGCATTTTTTGTGCATCTTGACTCGTAAGTCCCACACAAGGCCCCATCCACACACCTGTACGGATTCGGAAGCCAAATATCACTATTTTCTAATCTTTTCAAAAAGTTTTAGTGGATTTTCTTGTTAACAGATGCTGGAATATCACCCGAAAAATCTTATTTGGTCATATAATGCATGTCTAGCCATGGCCCGGGTCTAATTCTAGCTTCTGAATGTAGAAAGCACTAACAAAGATGCAACCGGGTGATATCACCCACCTGCGCACGATTGTGTGCGACTCGTGCACGATTTTGTGCATCTTGACTCGTAAGTCCCACACAAGGCCCCATCCACACACCCACACGGGATTCGAAGCCAAATATCACTATTTTCTAATCTTTTCAAAAAGTGGATTTTCTTGTTAACGGAATTTCTTATTTGGTCATATAATGCATGTCTAGCCATGGCTTTGGAATATCACACTAACAAAAAAATCTTATTTGGTCATATAATGCATCTTGACTAGCCATGGCCCCATCCACACACCTGTACGGAATATCACTATTTTCTAATCTTTTCAAAAAGTTTTAGTGGATTTTCTTGTTAACAATGCTGAATATCACCCGAAAATCTTATTTGGTCATATAATGCATGTCTAGCCATGGCCCGGTCTAATTCTAGCTTCAATGATGCACTAACAAAGATGCAACCGGGTGATATCACCCACTGCGCGCGTTTGTGCGCGACTCGTTTTTTTTTTGCACCTTGACTCGTAAGTCCCACACAAGGCCCCATCCACACACCTGTACGGATTCGGAAGCCAAATATCACTATTTTCTAATCTTTTCAAAAAGTTTTAGTGGATTTTCTTATTAACAGATGCTGGAATATCACCCGAAAAATCTTATTTGGTCATATAATGAATGTCTAGCCATGGCCCGGGTCTAATTCTAGCTTCTGAATGTAGAAAGCACTAACAAAGATGCAACCGGGTGATGTCACCCAAATCAAGCGATTGTGTGTGCGACCGTTGCGCACACGATTTTTGCATCTTGACTCGTAAGTCCCACACAAGGCCCCATCCACACACCATGCGGATTCGAAGCCAAATATCACTATTTTCTAATCTTTTCAAAAAGTTTTAGTGGATTTTCTTGTTAACAGATGCTGGGAATATCACCCGAAAAATCTTATTTGGTCATATAATGCATGTCTAGCCATGGCCCGGGTCTAATTCTAGCTTCTAATGTAGAAAGCACTAACAAAGATGCAACCGGGTGATATCACCCACTGCTTGCGATTGTTGTGTGCGACTGCGTGCACGATTTTTGCATCTTGACTCGTAAGTCCCACACAAGGCCCCATCCACACACCCCATCCACACACGCACGGATTCGAAGCCAAATATCACTATTTTCTAATCTTTTCAAAAAGTTTTAGTGGATTTTCTTGTTAACGATGCTTTGGAATATCACCCGAAAAAATCTTATTTGGTCATATAATGCATGTCTAGCCATGGCCCGGGTCTAATTCTAGCTTCTGAATGTAGAAAGCACTAACAAAGATGCAACCGGGTGATGTCACCCACCTGCGCACGATTGTGTGCGACTCGTGCACGATTTTGTGCATCTTGACTCGTAAGTCCCACACAAGGCCCCATCCACACACCTGTACGGATTCGGAAGCCAAATATCACTATTTTCTAATCTTTTCAAAAAGTTTTAGTGGATTTTCTTGTTAACAGATGCTGGAATATCACCCGAAAAATCTTATTTGGTCATATAATGCATGTCTAGCCATGGCCCGGTCTAATTCTAGCTTCTAAATGTAGAAAGCACTAACAAAGATGCAACCGGGTGATATCACCCACCCACGCGCGATTGTGTGTGACCGACTGCACACGATTTTTGTGCATCTTGACTCGTAAGTCCCACACAAGGCCCCATCCACACACCTGCATGCGGATTCGGAAGCCAAATATCACTATTTTCTAATCTTTTCAAAAAGTTTTAGTGGATTTTCTTGTTAACTTTGGAATATCACCCTAAAAATCTTATTTGGTCATATAATGGAATATCACCCGAAAAAATCTTATTTGGTCATATAATGCATGTCTAGCCATGGCCCGGTCTAATTCTAGCCCCATCCAAATGTAGAAAGCACTAACAAAAATTTTATGCAACGGGTGATATCACCCAAAAATCTTATTTGGTCATATAATTGTGTAGCCATGGCGAATTCTAGCTGCGCGATTTTTGCATCTTGACTCGTAAAGTCCCACACAAGGCCCCATCCACACACACCCCATCCACGGATTCGGATTCAAATAAATATCACTATTTTCTAATCTTTTCAAAAAGTTTTAGTGGATTTTCTTGTTAACAGATCTTTGGAATATCACCCGAAAATCTTATTTGGTCATATAATGCATGTCTAGCCATGGCCCGGGTCTAATTCTAGCTTCTAGATGTAGAAAGCACTAATAAAGATGCAACCGGGTGATATCACCCAATCTGCGCACGATTGTGTGCGACTCGCGTGCATTTTTTTGCATCTTGACTCTTGACACAAGGCCCCATCCACACACCTGTGCCCCAAATATCACTATTTTCTAATCTTTTCAAAAAGTTTTAGTGGATTTTCCCCATCCAATATCACACCCAAAAAATCTTATTTGGTCATATAATGCATGTCTAGCCATGGCCCGGGTCTAATTCTATTCGAAGCCAAATAACACTATTTTCTAATTTTTTCAAAAATTTTTAGTGTATTTTTTCTAATCTTTTCAAAAAGTTTTAGTGGATTTTCTTGTTGTTAACAGACCCGAAAAAAATCTTATTTGGTCATATAATGCATGTCTAGCCATGGCCCGGGTCTAATTCTAGCTTCTACATGTAGAAAGCACTAATAAAGATGCAAACGGATGATATCACCCACTCAAGCGCGACGATTGTGTGCGACTTCGTGCACGATTTTTTTGCATCTTGACTCGTAAGTCCCACACAAGGCCCCATCCACACACCGTGCGGATTCGAAAGCCAAATATCACTATTTTCTAATCTTTTCAAAAAGTTTTAGTGGATTTTCTTGTTAACAGATCTTTGGAATATCACCCGAAAAATCTTATTTGGTCATATAATGCATGTCTAGCCATGGCCCGGTCTAATTCTAGCTTCTAAACTAACAAAGATGCAGCACTGATATCAAAGATGCAATGTGTGTGCGACTTCGTGCACGATTTTTTTGCATCTTGACTCGTAAGTCCCACACACAGGCCCCCATCCACACACACACACGGATTCGATATCACTATTTTCTAATCTTTTCAAAAAGTTTTAGTGGATTTTCTTGTTAACGATCGCTGGAATATCACGAAAATTTTTTGGTCATATAATCTGTGACCATGGCGTAAGTCCCACTAACACCCAAGTCCCACACACAAGGCCCCATCCACACACCTCGTTAGTCCCACACAGGACCACATCCATACACCTATACGGATTCTGAAGCCAAATAACACTATTTTCTAATTTTTTCAAAAAATTTTAGTGTATTTTCTTGTTAACAGATGCTGGAATATCACCCGAAAAATCTTATTTGGTCATATAATGCATGTCTAGCCATGGCCCGGTCTAATTCTAGCTTCTAAATGTAGAAAGCACTAACAAAGATGCAACCGGTGATGTCACCCACCTCAAGCGCGCGATTGTGTGCGACTGTGCGCATTTTTTTTGTGCATCTTGACTCGTAAGTCCCACACAAGGCCCCATCCACACACATGCGGATTCGGAAGCCAAATATCACTATTTTCTAATCTTTTCAAAAAGTTTTAGTGGATTTTCTTATTAACAGATGCTGAATATCACCCTAAAAAAATCTTATTTGGTCATATAATGAATGTCTAGCCATGGCCCGGGTCTAATTCTAGCTTCTGAATGTAGAAAGCACTAACAAAGATGCAACCGGGTGATGTCACCCACTCGCGCGCGATTGTGTGCGACTCGTGCACGATTTTGTGCATCTTGACTCGTAAGTCCCACACAAGGCCCCATCCACACACCTGTACGGATTCGGAAGCCAAATATCACTATTTTCTAATCTTTTCAAAAAGTTTTAGTGGATTTTCTTGTTAACAGATCTTTGAATATCACCCGAAAAAATCTTATTTGGTCATATAATGCATGTCTAGCCATGGCCCGGTCTAATTCTAGCTTCTGAATGTAGAAAGCACTAAAAAAGATGCAACCGGGTGATATCACCCACCTGCGCACGATTGTGTGCGACTCGTGCACGATTTTTTGCATCTTGACTCGTAAGTCCCACACAAGGCCCCATCCACACACCTGTACGGATTCGGAAGCCAAATATCACTATTTTCTAATCTTTTCAAAAAGTTTTAGTGGATTTTCTTGTTAACAGATGCTGGAATATCACCCGAAAAATCTTATTTGGTCATATAATGCATGTCTAGCCATGGCCCGGGTCTAATTCTAGCTTCTGAATGCAGATAGCACTAACAAAGATGCAACCGCGTGATATCACCCACCTGCGCGATTGTGTGCGACTTCGTGCACGATTTTTTGTGCATCTTGACTCGTAAGTCCCACACAAGGCCCCATCCACACACACGCGGGATTCGGAAGCCAAATATCACTATTTTCTAATCTTTTCAAAAAGTTTTAGTGGATTTTCTTGTTAACAGATCTTTGGAATATCACCCGAAAAATCTTATTTGGTCATATAATGCATGTCTAGCCATGGCCCGGGTCTAATTCTAGCTTCTAAATGTAGAAAGCACTAACAAAGATGCAACCGGGTGATATCACCCACCATCCACTGCGCGATTGTTGTGTTTTCTAATCGACGACTTTTGGTGCATGATTTTTGTGCATCTTGACTCGTAAGTCCCACACAAGGCCCCATCCACACACCTGCACGGATTCGAAGCCAAATATCACTATTTTCTAATCTTTTCAAAAAGTTTTAGTGGATTTTCTTGTTAACGAGATCTTTGGAATATCACCCGAAAAATCTTATTTGGTCATCTGGGTGAGTTGGTTGGGCTACCTCGCTCGAGGATGGAGAGCTGGGTCTCCCTCGGGTGAGGCGGATTTTGCGCCCCGAGGGTGGTGAGCTAGGTCACCCTCGGGCGGGCGGAGACGTCTTGTCCGAGGATGGTGAGCTAGGTCACCCTCGGGCGAGACGGAGATTTGGGGTTGAGTCCGAGCCCCGGGTCGGATGATGATGGCGTGGAGCGTCCTAGTTCTCCGTCTTGTAAAGGTTCATGACCTTGTCCTTCGGAAGCGTAGCGAGCTCCTTCGTCATGGTGACTCCGTGGGCCGCTCGTGGCCCGGCTCCGGCTTCGTGCGGCCGTGGCTCCTTGGCCTGGTCCGTCGTGCATCGGGCCGTCCCTTCTAATCGGGATGATGGCAGGCTGAGATTTACCGGGCCTTGACGGGCCGGTGGATTCTCATTGTTTGGAGAATGTCTCGGGGCCCAATATTTAGGCCCCGACAAGGTAGAGCCCCGAACGAGTGTGGACTTCGCCCGGGGTTGTGCCGTTCCGTCGCCTTTTTCTTCTCGGGGTGGTTCGTCTACAATGGGTGCGCTGCAAGCGCTGGGTTTGGGTAACCCCCGAGGCCTCGAATGGAATGGAATGGCGGATTCCTTCGAGGTCTTTTTATACCTCGCACGCCGGCAAGGCCGAAACGACTCTTAAATTGCGCTTGTTTGTGCGGAGAGTCATTTGTTTTGCGTGGGCAGCCCGAGGCCAGCGCTTATGTCGCAAGGTCGACCCGGGCTTCCTCGACTTTGATTGTGCGCTCCTCGTCGCCCTCCCGAAGGGAGGGAGGAGGGAGAGACACACCTCGGTGCCACGAAAAGCCGACCATGGTGTGCTCCGTTTGAGCGTTATAGCGGTCGGTTTAAGTGGGGTGCCCGTGCCCTTGCGAGCAAGGGTCGGCCGTGTGATCTTGGATTCACCCCATGAGAACCTACGGACCGCTTAGCGGATCCGGGGTTTGACGGGTCAACCCCCGAGGGCCCTGTAGGCCTCCCACAAATGGGACATCTCTATAAGCGGCACCCGCGGGTCTTAAACACGTTCAGGAAATCCAGAGGCCCGGAGGGCCCGGGTATAGCCCGGTTGTGCATTTCCATCCCGTCCCTGGTTCGGGTTATCCGAGGCGATCCGTAGAAACCCATGTGGGCCCAGCCTAGCAACCTCTGAACGTAAGGTGCACGTGGGCGTCGTCGGCCCGAGGCTCGTTTGGTTCTGGGGGGCGAACCGTCAACGGACCGACTCTTTTGCCCCTTAGGGTCGGGCGCCCGGTGGATATGGACAGCCCGGACGGTTTTACCCCGGCCGGAAGACGAGGCGTCTCCCTCGCCGCGCTTGAGGCGGCGTGCCTGTTCCGGTCCGATGGGACGTGGCCCTGCGGCTTCTTGTCGAGGCGTGTCGAGAGCACCGTCAAGGTGCATTAATGCTCTTGACGGTTCTACCGTCGGCGGTGAAGTCGTTGGATGAGCGGTTCCCATTCCATCGTGGGCCGCCCATTCCGTGAGTCGGTTCGTTTGCCCAGGCCGGCGGTTTGCCTTCCCTTCCCTATAAATATGGGGGCCGCCTTCGGATAGTTGCTCCTTTGTTCTTGCCATCGCCTTCTTGCCTTCTTTGCTGCGCAATCGGGGAGATAGAAAGAAAGATTAGGAGAGATTGTGGGAGAGATCCACTTGCCTTGTGCTCGTGCGAACGGTGTTGCCCGGCCCGGTTCTTTGTTCTTCGCCCTCCCGTTCGTCCATGGCGCAATCTGGTGGCGGCGACGGCGCGAAGGGAGGTGCTTGACGCCGAGCCGTGGCGAGATCGGCGGCGACGGAGGAGAAGCTTCAGCACCTTGTCGATGAAGGGCTTCTTCGTCCCCGCACCAATGCCGAGCGGCCGGAGTGGATAGCCCCGATTGGACCGAGGAGGAGCCCAACCCTCCCGATGGCTATGTGGTGAGCCTCGATGGATCTTCACCGGCGCGGGTTCGGGATGCCGGCGGGCCGGTTTATCCGTGCGATCCTTCACTACTACGATGTCGAGCTTCACCATTTGCCCCGAACTCGATCTCCCGATCCGCCATCTTTGTCACCCTCGTGAGGGATTCCCGAGGATCGAGCCGCATTGGGACCTTTGGTTGTGGTTCTTCAAGGCGGACCTCACCCCCGCGCCTCGGTGGCGAAGGGAGGAATACGGAGGGCGTTGCGGCGTTGGTGGTTGCGCGCTCTAAGTCCGATCGGGCGACGAGGCCGAACCGAGCTGATGGGTACATCCTTTCCAAGCTCACCTCCTCTAACAAGGGGTGGCGGGACCCGATGGTTCTACCTGCAACGACGGGAATGTGCTTCCCGCGTACACCGGGCGTGTGCTCAAGCGGCGTCCGAATAAGTGGAACTGGGTCCCCCTCGGCGGATCATCCCCGGTTGGAGGGCTGAGGCGGCGATCCCGCGGCTCTCGAGGAAGGGAGGTGAACGCAGCGGCCGTGGTCGCCGCTTTTCATCGGCATCGGGTGTTGCCATTGACGGCCCGCCCTTTGTGCATGTACGGATGACCTCCTTGCCGGCCTTGAAGAGTGTCGATGTTGCCCCTTCGCTTTCCACCGATGGCTTTGGCCAAGAGGGTGAGGGAGGCGTTGTGGTCCAACACCCCATCCGAGATTCCGGAGATCCCCATGCGCCCGACCGCGGGTATATCTCCTTGGTAAGTGCTCTTTGGTTTGGTTTCAGCGTTCTTGTATTTGTTTTGTTGCCATCATGCTTTGTCGCCCAAGGGGTTCTTATTCCATCTTCTTGCGGGGGTCGTCTCAACTACCACGACTCTCCTCCGCGTGTGACCGATCGGATGCGCGCGCCGGGCGGCGAACCGTGCTTCGGAACGAAAGGGAGAGAGCGCCGGCGTTGAAGAAGGAGGAGAAGAAGAAGAGAAACGTGGCCAGCGCCAACCATCGGGCCGCGGCGAGAGGCGGGGCCAATCGCCGATACCTCGACCACCGAAGAGGGCGAGGATGAGGAGGACGAGTTCGTCGTGAACTCGTCGGATGATGATGTGGCGGCTCGTATAGACCGAGCCATGGGGTTGCCGACCCACTTTCGGGCTTCGCTATGAGCCCGAGCCCGAGTCGTCGGGAGTTCTTTGGGACCAGCGTGCCCGAGCTCTTCCAGCCAAGGCCCCCGGCCACCTTTGGTAGCTCGGGGGTTTTACCCGATGTGGGCACCTTGGCGGTACAAGGTGAGGCTCGGCGAAGACCGGCGCCGCCCGGCGTGGCACTTCAGCCCGCCGCAAGGTGCGGTTCGGGTGAAGAGTCGGTGACGCCCGTCCGATCCGGTTCCGATGCGTCACGAAACCGTGGAGGAGACGGCCCGTGCGTCGAGTGCGACGCCTGTGCGCGCCCCTTCCCAGCCTCGCCCTACGCCCAAGGCGATTCCTCGGTCCTCGTGAGTCCCTTCGTGCTTTTCGCTTTTAGCTTCTCTTCCGGCATCTTTTGGCTTCTTTCGACGTTCTTGCCTTCGTGAAGCGGGGCTCCCACTCGACTTTGCATCCCAAGAAGGCCATGAAGGCCCGCCACAGCCCTCGGCCGGTCGGGGCCCAGAGCCGAGGGTCGCCTTGTCGAGTTGCCGATCCATCCACGTTGAGTCCCCACGTGGCGTTAGCCCCCGAGCCACGGGGAGGATCGGGCCCGAGCCGATGGCCGAGGCTTCCCCCCGAGGTGGGGCATACCCATGGCGGCGATGGCGGGCCATCCTCCCACCGATGGTAATCGACTCGGAGGGCTCGGCTGGGCCGCGCGACGCCGGCTTGGTGCGGGGACAACCGGGGCCGCTTGAGAACCATGACATGGCCGCCCCTCCCCCGAGGAGCGGGAGTTTTCGGGAGGAGCTCTTCGAGGTGGCGGAGACATGGAGGTCTTCACTTGTGTCGGCCCTCGCCGATCCGGGGCTCATGAGGCGCACAATCCGACTTCCCGTTGCTCCATGCGCCCGGGCTAGACGCGGCCCTTGGCGGAGCGTCGTCTTCGACGATGGTGAGGGCGGTGCCCGTGGTTAGCGGCCGAGGGCCCCCTCGGACTTCTATCGTCCGGGTTCCCGAGATGCGGATTTGCCGGTGGAGGCAATGTTCCCCGCGGATCCCACCGGCGGGTCCTCCCTTGACCTTGGGTGATGTGCCGGGGTCCGCCGTCGTGGTGATCGATGATCGCCCAAGTCCCGGCATGGAGGACTCATGAGCAGATCCGCCCGGTGGGTCACCGACGGTCTCGCGAAGATTGGCGACGCCGATAACCGGGCGCCTCGCCGGGCCGACGCGGTGAGTGCCCCGGTTGTTATTTTTGGCCGCATTTTCCTTGGTTATGCGTCGTGATCCGTGGTGTCCTTGTTGCGAGTCTCCTGCAGCTTCGCCCGGAGAAGTTCGAGCTCCTTCGCGGAATGTCTTGAACTGGGGACGCCCTCGGCGGATGAGGGTGAAGTGATCGAGGCCCGGCGCGAGACGTCCCCGGCTCACCGCTCTCGCCGAGGAGAGGGAGTCTCGCCGACAGTGCTCGGCGGTCGAGCTCGACAAGGCCAGTCCGAGGCCGCCAAGATGGTGGCTGAAATGGCTCGATGAGCCGGGACTTTGAGGACGCCCTAAGTCCCTCCGTGCCTTGGGAGAGGCCAACGACGAGCGGGTCGATCCCGGAGGAGGCAAGGAAGCGGCGAGAGATGTGCGACGCCCCGAATACCCGCAGCATCGGGAGCCGGTGTCCGAGGGGGAAACCCTTAGGAAGGAGAAGGAGCAGCTCAAAAGTCGCCGCGGAGGAGCACAACGTGATGCTAGGTTGGCACCGCAGGCTGCCAAGGTACGCCCTTCCCTCGAGTGAGTTCTTCTATCTTCGATCCCTTTATCTTGCTGACGTCATTTTGGTGCCTATCGCCAGAGGCGGAGAAGGTCCGGACCGAGGCTGTGGAGACCGCGGCTACGCCGCCTCGCAGGTCGGAGCAAGAGCGTAAGTCATACCGAGCCGGAGGAGGCCTTGTTCGACTTCATCCGTCGCTGGGGCGGATAACACGGAGGTTGGACCCTCGGCTCACGGCGCCGGCCCGCCGTGGGTGGCTTCCTCGGTCCCGAGCTCGGGCGCCTTCCTGGTCATGCGTGCGGGCGTGCATGGCGAGCCCTCGCTTGCACTTCCCGATGTCGTCCGAGGCATTGGGTAACATCGCGGGTGGCTTCTTCCTCGGCTCCGATGACGAAGACGCGACCGACCCTGCCGAGAAGGATGCCGCTGATGCCGCCAAGACCCAGGAGTTGTACGACTTCGTGGATGGCGCCGCGACTTCGGGCCGGCCGCGCTTTGAGGACGAGGTGTGCCCTCCGTATTCCCCCCATAGAGTCAAGCTATGAGGCGGACATGGAGATGCTTTGGACGCCATCTCCGAGGATGCGCCGTCGGGTCCGGGCGCCACCCTCGGGGATGCCATTGCCGAGGTGTCGCCAGCGCCGATGCCTCTTCGTCGGGTCAGATCGCGAGGCGCCAGTGGACGAGACTCGCGATGCCCCTTGATCTCCCCTTGTATGAAAGAGTTAAGTTTGTAAGAGAGATGTACATATACAATGGCGCCGCCGGTGCTGTGACCTCGGCAGTGCATTTATGTTTGTTGTTGCGTTTCTCGAACTTTTCGTTTATTGTGTGGCCGGGTCGCTTGCTTTCTCCGCTCACGAGATAGTGAGCATGGATGCCACTGGGGCAGTCCGTACGGGTGCCACTAGGGGCGGTCCGTTTGACTCGGCTATCTCACTTAGGATTTGTGGTGTGCGACCTTCGCAACTTAAACGATTGATCCGAGTGTGCGCGGAGAACTTTTTTCCTCGAAAAAAAGTTTCAAAAAAGAAAGGGAGGGGGTCCCCGAGGGAGGTCCCCGTGTAGCCCCGAGGGAGTTTTAGTCTTGTGCCGGACGAGGCTAAGACTCCCTTAAGGTATGCACAAGAAGTACTTCTTCGTAAAAGATGTAGATCTTTTATTGAGCGAAAAAACGTGAGTGTTTGACTTCTAGTGCGGGATTAAGGGTAGAAGCGACGTAGCTGTTCTATGTTCCAGGCGTTGGAGTAGACTTCGCCCTTCTCGTTCTTCAACTTGTAGGTTCCGGGCCTTAGTATTTCGGCGATGAGATACGGCCCTTCCCAAGGTGGCGTGAACTTGTGGCGCCCTTTGTTATCCCGCTTCACCAGATGCGGGTCGCTTCACTTGGAACTCCCCGAGGCTTCGATCGCTTGGCGTGATACCTCCGAAGAGCTTGTTGGTATCTCGCTGAATTGAAGGCGCGACGCCTCGGGCTTCGTCAACTAGGTCAATGGAGTCTTGCCTTGCATGCTGGTTGCCATGCTCGGTGTAAGCTTGCAGCCTCGGGGACCCATATTCAATGTCCGTGGGCAAGATTGCCTCGGCTCCATAGACTAGAAAGAATGGGGTGAAGCCCGTGGCTCTGCTCTTTGTTGTTCGAAGGCTCCATAGAACCGACGGTAGCTCCTGGTACCACCTCTTCCCGTACTGGTTCAGCTGATTGAAGATCCTCGGCTTGAGGCCTTGTAGTATCATGCCATTGGCACGCTCTACTTGACCGTTGGTCTTTGGATGTGCTACGGCCGAAGTGTCCACTCGGATGCCGTGAGTCGCCGCAAAAAAGTCGAGGAACTTTTTTCCCCATGAAGTTGGTTCCGTTATCTGTGATGATGGAGTTCGACTCCAAAACGGAAAATGATGTTCGTAAAGAACTTCACCGTTTCCTCTGTCCGAGGGTTCACCACGCTCGGGTTTCGATCCATTTGGAGAACTTGTCGATGGCGACTAAGATATGAGTGTGTCCTCGGGCGCCTTTTTTCGGGGACCGATCATGTCGAGCCCCCATACCGCAAATGGCCATGTCGAGGGTATGGTCTCGTGCGGGGGCTGTCGGGAGATGCTTCTTCGCGGCGTAGAATTGACACTCTCGTGCAGGTGCGCCGCGACCTCATTCGCGTCCCGTACCACCGAGGGCCGATAAAAGCCTTGCTCGAAGACTTTACCGACTAGAGTCCTCGGGGCGGCATGATGGCCACACTCCCTCGGTGTGTCTTCAAGCAAATCTTTGCCTTCCGCCGAGGGTATGCATCGCATGTATATTCCCAAGGCCCCTTTCTTGTAGAGTGCTTTTTGTCTCCAATTAGCACGAAGGATTTTGCCCTTCGGGCCAACCGGGCGAGCCTCGGTCTTATCCTCGGGTAGTTCTCCCGGGAGAGGTACTCCAATAGAGGCTCTCTCGGTCGGGGTCTTGGTCGATCGCCATAGCCGGCGTGGTTTGTTCGAGTTGTCTCGGGGAGCCCCGAAGGGTATTTCCTGTGGAGTGTACCCGACCGAGGGCTCGTTGAGATCTCGGGTGAGTACGTTCGGGAACGGTACCTGGTCGCCCGACCTTGGCGAGTTCGTCCGCGCGGCTTCATTGTAACGCCTGGGGTGTGTTTGTGCTCAAGCCCATGGAACTTTTCCTCCGGTTTGCGCACTTCTTCGGCAATACGCCTCCATCTTGGGGTCGTGGCACGCCAAGGCCTTCATGACTTGATCAATGACCAGTTGCGAATCCCCCCTAGGTTCCAACCGTCGGATCCCGAGGTCTGCTGCGATCCGGAGACCGTTGACCAGTGCCTCGTATTCTGCGACGTTGTTGGAGGCTGAGAAATGCAGCCGGATGGCGTACCTCGTGTGAACCCCGAGGGGTGAGATGAAGAGCAAACCGGCCCCCGCACCTGTCTTCATCATGGACCTATCAAAATACATGGTCCAAAGACTCGGCCGGATGGGTGCCGGGGGTAGTTAAATGATCGATCCATTCGGCCACAAAATCGGCCAGACTTGAGACTTTATCGCCTTGCGTGGCAGGAATGAGATTGTCTCACCCATGAGCTCCACCGCCCACTTCGCCACCCTTCCCGTGGCTTCTCGATTCTAGATGATTTCCCCGAGGGGGAATGAGGATACCACGGCAACTGGGTCAACAGCACGAGGAAGTAGTGGCGAAGTTTTCTTCTTGGTCGGTCTGATGGCATACGGCGGTTTTTGCATCTGCGAAAGTACCGAAGTTTTTGTGTCGGAAAGCACCTCACCGATGAAGTAAACGGTGCGTTGAACTGGCAACGTGTGCCCCTCTTCCTGACGCTCTACTACGACCACCGCACCGACTACTTGAGTAGTGGTCGTGACGTATAAGAGCGTGGTCTCTCCCGGTCCGGTGGCACCAAGATTGGTGGGATTGTTAGGAGCTTCTTGAGGTTGCCGAGGGCTTCCTTGGCCTCGGGGGTCCAAGCAAAGCGTTCGGACTTGCGAAGGAGCCGATAGAGAGGGAGGCCCCCTCCCCCCGAGGCGTGAAATGAACCCGCGCTTAGTGAAGCCAGCAGCCCATGACCTTCTCGAACTCCTTTGAGGTCTTGTATTGGCCCCATCTTGGTGATTGCGTCAACCTTGGTCGGGTTTGCTTCAATGCCTCGTTGAGAGACGATGAAACCCAGCGAAAGATCCCTCGGGGACCCCAAATACGCATTTTTCGAGGTTGAGTTTGACTCCCTTCTTGTTTAGGCACTCGAAGGTTTCCCGAGGTCTCCCACGAGGTCCGCAGTTTTCTTGGACTTGACTACTATGTCGTCGACATAGGCTTCCACGATCCTCCCCGCGAGTTCTCCGAAGATGATTTGCATGCACCACCGGTACGTCGCCCTGCGTTCCTCGGCAAGGGCATTGTGAGGTAGCAATACATCCCGGCGGGCGTTATGAACGAAGTCGCGGCTGGTCGGACTCTTTCATTTTGATCGATGGTAACCGAATACGCATCGAGAAAGGACAAAGTCTCGCACCCGCGGTGGAGTCGACAATTTGGTCGATTCGAGGCAAAGGAAAAAGGAACTTTCGGACATGCTTTGTTGAGACTAGTGTAGTCCACACACATCCGCCATTTCCCATTCTTTTCTCTACTAATACAGATTAGCTAACCACTGGGGTGGAATACTTCCTTTATGAATCCGGCTTCCGGTAGCTTGTGGGACCTCCTCGCCGATGATCTTCCGCTTGGCGTCATCGAAACGGCGCAAGCGCCGCATGACCGGCTTCGAGCCCGGCCGGATGTCTAGGGAGTGCTCGGCGACATCCCCGGTATGCCCTATGTCCAGGGTCCCCATGCAAACGTCTTGGCGTTCGCGGAGGGAAGTCGACGAGCATGGCTTCCTATTTCGGATCCAGCTCCGAGCTGATGGTCGCCAGCTTCTCCTTCGGTTCTTGGGATCGGCGGGATCTTCTTGGTGCCCGAGGAGGGCTCAAAGCTCCGGCCCCGGCGTTTGGCCTCGTCTCGATTGTGATCTCGTCAAAGCTCTTTTCGCGTCGGCAATGAGCGCCTCGGCAATGGCGAGCGCCTCGGCGCACTCCACGCTCTCTACGTCGCACTCATATGCATGTGGGTGCGAGGGGCCCGCCGTGATGACACCCTTCGGCCCCGGCATCTTGAGCTTGAGGTAGGTGTAGTTTGGGGAGCCATGAATTTGGCATAAAGGCCGCCCAAGGAGTGCGTGGTATGTACCCCGGACTCAGGATCTCAAAGGTGAGAGTCTCTCGCCTGAAGTTCGAGGTCCCCCGAAATGGACCGGTAGGTCGATCTGCCCGAGGGCTTCACCGCTTGTCGGGGGACGACGCCGTTGAATGCCGGCCCTCCCGGGCGGATCTTGGACTTGTCCACCCCCGAGGAGGTCAAGTGTTTCCTCGTAGATGAGGTTGAGGCCGCTTCCTCCGTCCATGAGGACCTTGGTGAGCCGAGTATTGGCAATGATGGGATCCACCACCGGTGGATAAGCCCCGGGTTTGGGATGTGCCGAGGGTGATCCGACCGGTCGAAGGTGATAGCCTGATCCGACCATTTGCGCAGCTTTGGGATCGTCGGCTCGGTTGCATACACCTCTTGTCGTTCCTTCTTGCGCTGCCGCACTGACATGTTGCCGGTGTTGCCGCGAAGATCATGAAGCGGTTGTTCACCTTGAGGAAACCTTTGTTCCCCTCGGCACTACCCTCGGGCGCTCCTTCCTCTTCCCCCTCGGGAATGGCTTTGAGCTTGGCGAAGTGTTTGCGCACCGCTTTGCACCCTCAAGGGTGTGCTTGACGGGGGTAGCTATGATTCGGGCATGGCTTCTTGAGCATGCTTTGTCGAAGGTCTCTCGCTGGGGCCGAGGCCCATTGCGGCCGACCGCAGCACCATGTCTTCATCGTATGCGTTGAGGGCTTGGCCCTTGCCCTTGTGGCTCTTGTCCTTTTCTTCTTCTTGCTCTCCCAAGGCTAGGAACCCTCGGGCTCCTCTTCCTTACGCTTTCCCTTGCCCGAGCTCTGATTGAACAAAGCTCCGACAACCTCTTCTCCGCTAGCGAACTTGGTGGCAATGTCCATTAGCTCATTCGCCTCGGTTGGAGTCCGCGCCCTAGCTTCTTCACAAGGTCACGGCAGGAGGTGCTGGCCAAGAAGGCCCCTATGACGTCGAGAATCCGTCACGTTAGGGAGCTCGGTCCGTTGCTTGGAGCAGCGCCGGATGTAGTCGCGCAAGGATTCGTCGGGTTTCTGACGGTAGTTTCGGAGGTCCCATGAGTTACCCAGGCGTAGGTATGTGCCCCCGGAAGTTACCTCGGAAGGTTCTCTCCAAGTCTGCCCGATTTGATATGAGGTCCCGTGGAAGATGTTCCCGACAGGCCCTAGGCGAAGTCGGAGAGGTACGAGGGGCAAATTTCGATTATCACCTTATCGTCGTGTGCCCCCTCGCAAATTGACATGCCCGACCGATAGTCGGCCAGCCATACTGGGACGAGTCTCTCCCGAGTACTTCTCGAGGTGGCCGGGGAGGCTCCGGCCGCAGGAGTGGTGCCCTCGATATCCCCTTGTGAAGGCCTGTGCCCCGGTGGGATCCGGCGAGTACCCTCGGTCTTCCCGACGCACTTGTGCGTCTCGTCCCGTCGGTCGGCCTCGAGGCGAGCCGCCCTCGCGGCGAGCCATCGATCGATTTCTTCCCCCGAGGTCGGGGACGCCCGGTATGGTCTCGGCGGGGTCTTCTATGCGCCCTGGGATCGGGCGATTGTTGCGGTTGTCAACTAGGCGCTCGGACCGGTCTTGCCGAGGCTCGGCTTTGTTCGGTCGGACGGAGCCCCGCCGACCACTCCTCCTCCCGTCGTCAGGACGTCACGGCCCGATCCCCGGAAGCGGGAGCTCCTCCGCCCGTTGTGCCTGCCCCTGGCGAGAGTTGTCGAAGGCCTTCCCCGAATGCACCGCCCTGTGTGGAGGGCTCGGGCATTTCGCAGCACCAAAGATATGGCGGCCGCCACGTTGAGGCCGCTGCGGAACGGGGCCGCTACCGAGGAAGTGGAGGCACCCGGCCAGGTCGCCGCCCACCGCCGCCACCCCCGGGCGCCCTCGAGGCCCTGCCCGTCTTTGGGCTTGCTCCCCGGATGTTCCGCTCCGGTCGTCCGGGTCGCGCGGACCCGGCCGGATTCTGTCTTGCGGATCCCGCACTCGCATTTTGGCCGACAGGGTGCGGTCTTTGCCATAGGTTGGACAGGGGCGGAAGCCGCGGTGCCACGGCGGGAGCCCGTCGTGGCGATGCGTCCGCCTCCTCCTCGTCGGAGACGCCCGGTGAGGTGGCCGTTTTGCCGCTTTCGACCTCTATGTTGAAGCATTCCCGTGGGGTGTGGTAACGCGTCCTCATCGGCGGTTCGGGGCACCGAACGTGAGGAGTTCTGCTTCTCGGGGCGGTAGAGTGATTCCGTCGCTTCTCGAGACCGAGCTCAATCGTGCCGGGCGAGGAGGGGGGCGGGTCCCGGAAGATCCTTTGGCGGATGCGCTCTTACGCACCGATTGTCGGTGGGATAGCGTTCCGTGGGACAACAGTGGGGCGGCTCGCTCTCTCCTCGCGGCGGCTTCAACTGAAGTCTCGCGGCCGAGGATTCACGGGATTCCTTCGGTACCACCGATGTGGATGGGTTCTCCCGGCGGATTAGGGTTTCTAGGCACCTGCGGTGGCAACCGCCCGTAAGGATCTTCCGATGCCTAGGGGTTCTGGGGCCCTCTGCGAAGTCGGCAAGACCGGGTGTATCGTTGGATTCGGAGTCCATGGCGTGAGTGCGCCTTGCCCACCATGAGCGCGGCCGTGATGGCGGGTACGTCGCGCCGGCGACGCCGCCCTTCTTCGACCATCATGTCGCAAAAGGACCATCTCGAAGTTGCGGCCGGCGCCACGAACGCCGCCGTCCGAAGAGCAATGCGGGGTTCAGCGGGAGTTCGTATCTCCGGCGAGCGGGTGGAAACGAAGTGGAAACGCCATGAGGGCTGGTGGAGATGTGGATTGCACACGGCGCTCCCCTACCGCGCCAATCGCCGGCGTTCCGAGAACCGGGGGTGCCTCGGGTGCCGGCAATAAAGAATTTATAGGTCGCTGCGTGCCTCCTCCCCAATGGCGTAGCGCAAGATGGACACGAACGGCGGGTTTATCCCCGGTTCGAGCCAACGGGGCCCTACGTCCGGCGGGTGGTGTCCTGCTCGTGTTACCAAGCTCAAAAGGCGAGCTTGTAGTAGGGGTTACAAGCGGTGTGGGGAGAGATGCTGGTCTCAAGCCCCACGATCGTGGTAGTGGTGGTGATGGTGGTGGTCTTCGTCTCTTGCTCGTGCGGATTTTTTTCGATCCCCCGCTAACAGGGCATTACTCCCCCTTTTATAGTGGGAAGAGGGAAGTAATGTTTACATATGTGGGCGCTTAGGTGGCTAATTCCCGAGACTACACTTGTTGCATGCGCGCGGCCGAGGGTTGGTTGGCTTGGATGTCGTTTGATGAAGACACGCGTCTTGATCCAATGGCGGGCGTGTCATTTCTGGTGTGGCCTCGAGGAGTGCGTGAGGCGTCCCTCACGGTCCCGCATGGCGAGGGCCGGTCCCGTGAAACGTTGGCCGTGGCGTGTCATGAGCCCGAGGGTCCGCCCAACGTGGCATCTTGGCGGTGCTTCGGGAAATGAACAAAGGTCATCCTCGTTTTCCGTCTTTGGCGGCGTAATACGCCATCGTTCAGCTTTGTGTCCCATCGGTCGGATTGGGAAGTGATCCGGCAGGCCGATTTGACCGGGCCCTAATCGATGGCCCCGCGCCCTCGTCTGCCGTGTAACCGCATAAAATGCAGTTGTTCCCTTCCTTCGCACGGGACCTCCCATGCCCGAGGGTATGCGACCCCGGGTGAGTTGGTTGGGCTACCTCGCTCGAGGATGGAGAGCTAGGTCTCCCTCGGGCGAGGCGAAGATTTTGCGCCCGAGGGTGGTGAGCTAGGTCACCCTCGGGCGAGGCGGAGACGCGTCTTGTCAAGGATGGTGAGCTAGGTCACCCTCGGGGCGACGGAGATTTGGGGTTGAGTCCGAGCCCCGGGCCGGATGATGATGGCGTGGAGCGCCCTGGTTCTCCGACTTGTAAAGGTTCATGACCTTGTCCTTCGGGCGTAGCGAGCTCCTTCGTCATGGTGACTCCGGTGGCCGCTCGTGGGCCGGCCCGCTCGCGTCGTCGTGGCTCCTTGGCCCGGTCCGTCGTCCCGTCGGGCCAACCTTCTAATCGGGATGATGGCAGGCGAGATTTACCGGGCCTTGACGGGCCGTAGGATTCTCATTGTTTGGAGAATGTCTCGGGGCCCAATATTTAGGTCCCCGACACGGGTGATGTCACCCACCTCAGAGTCGGGTGAACAGGCTACTATAAAAATTTCGGATTTTTTCGATAAGCGAGCGAAAAGTTATGCCTGTTTTACCGAAGGTACGTCAAGTTACGTTTTTTCCATCTATATTGGAGTGCCAAATCACCCTTCTCGTAAACCTAACCTCGTAGAAAGTTCGTGTAACTTAGAAAACTCGTTAGTGACTCAAGTAGTCACAATTATGTGGTGACTCCATCGAGGGCTTGGTCCCCGATGCGGAAGAAAAACATCAGAGAGTCCCACATTGTAGCCCTATACTCTATCAAAGCAATAACTTATTTCGTAGGAGGCGTTACGGCTTTTTTTTTCGATTTTCGACAAAACCATTTGGGTCACCTCGAAAGTGGGGTGAACAGGCTACTATAAAAGTTTCGGATTTTTTCGATAGCGAGCAAAAGTTATGCCTGTTTTACTGAAGGTACGTCAAGTTATGTTTTTCCATCTATATTGGAGTGCTAAATCACCCTTCTCGTAGGCCTAACCTCGTTGAAAGTTCATGTAACCTTGAAAACTCATTAGTGACTCAAGTAGTCACAATTATGTGATGACTCCATCATGGGCTTGGTCCCCTCGATCTTGGAAGAAAACTTCCGAGAGTCCCACATTGTAACCCTATCCTCTATCAAAGCAATAACTTATTTCGTCGGAGGTGTTCTTCGGGCCCTTTTTCGATTTTCTCGACAAAAGCGAAACGAGGGCATAGCCCGATTTGGGTCACCTCGAGAATGGGATGAACAGGCTACTATAAAAATTTCGGATTTTTTCGATAAGCGAGCGAAAAGTTATGCCTGTTTTTACCGAAGGTACGTCAAGTTACGCTTTTTCCATCTATATTGGAGTGCCAAATAACCCTTCGTAAACCTAACCTCGTTGAAAGTTCATGTAACTTAGAAAACTCATTAGTGACTCAATTAGTCACAATTATGTGATGACTCCATCGAGGGCTTGGTTCCCGATGCGGAAGAAAACATCCGAGAGTCCCACATTGTAGCCCTATCCTCTATCAAAGAAATAACTTATTTCGTAGGGAGGCGTCTCGGGCCTTTTTCAATTTTCTAACGAAACCAAATCTGGGCGTAGCCGAGTTTGGGTCACCTCAGAGTGGGGTGAACAGGCTACTATAAAAATTTTTGGATTTTTTCGATAAGCGGCGAAAAGTTATGCCTGTTTTTACCAAGGTACGTCAAGTTACATTTTTTCCATCTATATTGGAGTGCCAAATCACCCTTCTCGTAAACCTAACCTCGTTCAAAGTTCATGTAACTTAGAAAACTCATTAGTGACTCAAGTAGTCACAATTATGTGATGACTCCATCAAGGGCTTGGTCCCCGATGCGGGAAGAAAACATCCGAGAGTCCCACATTGTAGCCCTATCCTCTATCAAAGAAATAACTTATTTCATAGGAGGCGTTAAGGGGCGTTTTTTCGATTTTTTGACAAAACAAACGGGGCTTAACTGAGTTTTGGGTCACCTCGGAGTGGGGTGAACAGGGCTACTATAAAAATTTCGGATTTTTTCGATAAGCGAGCGAAAAGTTATGTCTGCCGAAGGTACGTCAATTAAGTTACGTTTTTTCTATCTATATTGGAGTGCCAAATCACCCTTCTCGTAAACCTAACCTCGTTGAAAGTTCATGTAACTTAGAAAACTCATTAGTGACTCAATTAGTCACAATTATGTGATGACTCCATCGAGGGCTTGGTTTCCTATGCGGAAGAAAACATCCGAGAGTCCCACATTGTAGCCCTATCCTCTATCAAAGCAATAACTTATTTCATAGGAGGCGTTACGGGCCTTTTTTGATTTTCTCGACGAAACCAAACAGGCGTAGCCGAGTTTGGGTCACCTCAGAGTGGGGTGAACAGGCTACTATAAAAATTTCGGATTTTTTCGATAAGCGAGCAAAAAGTTATGCTTGTTTTACCGAAGGTACGTCAAGTTACGTTTTTTTCCATCTATATTGGAGTGTCAAATCACCCTTCTCGTAAACCTAACCTCGTTGAAAGTTCGTGTAACTTAGAAAACTCATTAGTGACTCAAGTAGTCACAATTATGTGATGACTCCATCAAGGGCTTGGTCCCTCGATGCGGAAGAAAACATCCGAGAGTCCCACATTGTAGCCCTATCCTCTATCAAAGCAATAACTTATTTTTCGTAGGGCGTTACGGGCCTTTTTTTATTTTTGACAAAAAACAAACAGGGCGTAGCCTAGTTTGGGTCACCTCAGTGGGGTGAACAGGGCTACTATAAAATTTCGGATTTTTTCGATAAGCGGCGAAAAGTTATGCCTGTTTTACCGAAGGTACGCGTCAAGTTACGTTTTCCATCTATATTGGAGTGCCAAATCACCCACCCTTCTCGTAAACCTAACCTCGTAGAAAGTTCGTGTAACTTAGAAAACTCGTTAGTGACTCAAGTAGTCACAATTATGTGGTGACTCCATCGAGGGCTTGGTCCCGATGCGGAAGAAAACATCCGAGAGTCCCACATTGTAGCCCTATGCTCTATCAAAGCAATAACTTATTTCGTAGGAGGCGTTCGGGCCTTTTTTTTTTTTTAGAACCAAAACCATTTGGGTCACCTCGAGTGGGGTGAACAGGCTACTATAAAAGTTTCGGATTTTTTCGATAAGCGAGCAAAAAGTTATGCCCTGTTTTTACCGGGAAGATACGTCAAGTTATGTTTTTTCCATCTATATTGGAGTGCTAAATCACCCTTCTCGTAGGCCTAACCTCGTTGAAAGTTCATGTAACCTTGAAAACTCATTAGTGACTCAAGTAGTCACAATTATGTGATGACTCCATCATGGGCTTGTCCCCGATGCGGAAGAAAACTTCCGAGTCCCACATTGTAACCCTATCCTCTATCAAAGCAATAACTTATTTCGTAGGAGGCGTTCTAAAATTTTTTCGATTTTCTGACAAAGCGAAACAGGGCATAGCCCAGTTTGGGTCACCTCTCAGAATGGGATGAACAGGCTACTATAAAAATTTCGGATTTTTTTCGATAGCGGCGAAAAGTTATGCCTGTTTTTACGAAGGTACGTCAAGTTACGCTTTTTCCATCTATATTGGAGTGCCAAATAACCCTTCTCGTAAACCTAACCTCGTTGAAAGTTCATGTAACTTAGAAAACTCATTAGTGACTCAATTAGTCACAATTATGTGATGACTCCATCGAGGGCTTGGTTCCCTCGGCGCGGAAGAAACATCCGAGTCCCACATTGTAGCCCTATCCTCTATCAAAGAAATAACTTATTTCGTAGGGAGGCGCTTCGGCCTTTTTTTCAATTTTCCTAACGAAACCAAACTGGGCGTAGCCGAGTTTGGGTCACCTCAGTGGGGGTGAACAGGCTACTATAAAAATTTTGGATTTTTTTCGATAAGCGGCGAAAAGTTATGCCTGTTTTACCGAAGGTACGTCAAGTTACATTTTTTCCATCTATATTGAGTGCCAAATCACCCTTCTTAAAACCTAACCTCGCTCAAAGTTCATGTAACTTAGAAAACTCATTAGTGACTCAAGTAGTCACAATTATGTGATGACTCCATCAAGGGCTTGGTCCCCGATGAAGAAAACATCCGAGAGTCCACATTGTAGCCCCATCCTCTATCAAAGAAATAACTTATTTCATAGGAGGCGTTTCGGGCGTTTTTTCGATTTTTTTGACAAAAACAAACGAGGGCTTAACTGAGTTTGGGTCACCTCAGAGTGGGGTGAACAGGCTACTATAAAAATTTCGGATTTTTTTCGATAAGCGAAAGTTAAGTTATGTCTCTGTTTTACCGAAGGTACGCCAATTAAGTTACGTTTTTCTATCTATATTGGGTGCCAAATCACCCTTCTCGTAAACCTAACCTCGTTGAAAGTTCATGTAACTTAGAAAACTCATTAGTGACTCAATTAGTCACAATTATGTGATGACTCCATCGAGGGCTTGGTTTCCTATGCGGAAGAAAACATCCGAGAGTCCCACATTGTAGCCCTATCCTCTATCAAAAGCAATAACTTATTTCATAGGAGCGGTTACGGGCCTTTTTTTGATTTTCGACGAACAACCAAACGGGGCGTAGCCGAGTTTGGGTCACCTCGAGTGGGGTGAACAGGCTACTATAAAAAATTTCGGATTTTTTCGATGTTTAGCAAAAAGTTATGCTTGTTTTACCGAAGGTACGTCAAGTTACGTTTTTCCATCTATATTGGAGTGTCAAATCACCCTTCTCGTAAACCTAACCTCGTTGAAAGTTAGGTGGTAACTTAGAAAACTCATTAGTGACTCAAGTAGTCACAATTATGTGATGACTCCATCAAGGGCTTGGTCCCTGATGAAGAAAAAAACATCCGGAGTCCCACATTGTAGCCCTATCCTCTATCAAAGCAATAACTTATTTCGTAGGAGGCGCTTGCGGGCCTTTTTTTATTTTTTGACAAAAACAAACAGGGCGTAGCCTAGTTTGGGTCACCTCGAGTGGGGTGAACAGGCTACTATAAAATTTCGGATTTTTTTCGATAAGCGAGCGAAAAGTTATGCCTGTTTTACCGAAGGTACGTCAAGTTACGTTTTCCATCTATATTGGAGTGCCAAATCACCCTTCTCGTAAACCTAACCTCGTTGAAAGTTTGTGTAACTTAGAAAACTCATTAGTGACTCAAGTAGTCACAATTATGTGGCGCCGTTGGCGGCGCCGGCTGGGTCACGTGTCGCCGTTATGCACGCCGTCCGGGCCGCTGTTCGTCGAACTTCTCGGAGGGCGTGAACATGGCTTGATCTTTGTTCTTTGCAGACGTACCCATAGATGTCCATCGGATATTGATGGTGGTGATGGTGGTCGAAGCCGCCGGTGGTGGGAATCGTCCCGGTCTCCGGGATACCACCGCCACAAACCGTTGGATTCCAGGGGCCATGACACGTGGTCGCCAGCAAATTGGCAGGCTGGGGAGTCGCTCGGGCGTATGATTCGGCGATGGTGACGATGATCGGGCCGCTGATGACGAGGGTCGATGAAGAACGATGAGGTAGAAGATGACTATGATGAAGTGTAGCAACTCCGGCAGACGAGGAGGACGGGCGATGATACTGGCGCCAAGACATGAAGGCGCGCTGCAAGGCAGGGCGCCGGCACGTGCGGCGCGGCGGAGTCGGTGGCGGCGCTGGTAGGGTTGGGAGAGAGAGAGAGAGAGAGAGAGAGCCGGAGAGACATGCCGCTGTGAGCTACCCTTTAATTTTTCCT
>JADLZK010004238.1:0-37814 GCA_015847255.1 Hyparrhenia diplandra | reverse complement strand
TATAGGCAAGCTCGAGCCCTCCTCCTCCCGCCAGACGCCTCAGCTAGCTGCGGCGCCCACCTTTCTCTCGCCTCCCGAGAGCACGCCTCTTCCGCGCTACGGATGAATCCCTGGGTGGCATCTCATCACCCGGCGGCTGAGGAATCGTGTTGAGCCAGCGCTGATGCCAAGTTTCGCAGACACATCTTCAGCGACGACTCGTCCGCCTTTTCCGACGGCCGCCACGCAAAGTAAGCCCGCTACGCCCGGTTGTACCTCCTACGATGGCGCCCCCGCGACGCTCGAAGCACGTAACACATGAGCAAGCCAAGAAAAGCATAAAAGGGAGTCCCTAGCACCACCGCGGGATCCAAACTCCGGGCAAGGCGGCTACAGGGCGACATCTCGCCGCACTCAACCGGCCGACGCACCTCGGGTCCTCCAATCGGCGAAGGTGGTCGCCGCATGCATCCAGTAAAGACCGGTAGCACGACGCCCTGCGCCCTCGTGGGAACGCCGACGCGGATGACAAGACGGATGTCATGGATCCCCCGAAGCTTGACCCTCGCCGGGTAAGCACGGCACCGGCTCTGTAATCTGACGGCCAGCCGCACTCAGCCATGCCGCGATCCTCTCAAGTCTTCGCCCCTCGGTCCAGACGGCCCTCCCCCCGCCGCCCGTCGCCATCGAGATGTTGACGCACCGGGTGCTCGACGGGCGCATCTCCTCCTTGTCCTTCCGGAGGGACTCGCCGCTCGCCGAGCGCCGAGCGCCAAGCTCTTTGTCCTCAAGCATCTCAGCTGAGGGAGTCAAGCTCTTTCCTTCATCTTCAAGCGCCGCCGCTTATGGGCAAGCTCGAGCTCCTCCTCGCCGAGACGCTCTCAGCGCAGCAGGGCGTCCACCTTCTCCTCGGCCTCCCGAGAGGCACGCCTCTTCCACGCTACGTGATAAACTCACGCAGATCCATCGCCGCAAAGCGCTGAGGAACCGCTGTGAGCCGGGCGCCGGAGCCAAGCTCTGCGACACATCTCTCACAAGACAGCCCGCCACTTCGACAGCCGCGTCCACCAAGCCTCCCTCCAGCCGGTTGTAATTTCCTACCTATGGCATGCCATACGCTCGTTGACATCTCTAACACGATCCACATCGAGGACGGCAGCTTAGAAATGTATAAAATGGTATCTATTCAATAAGTTAGCTTGGATGTGGAGTTAATCTCACATTCCAATAAAAGTCGATCTGAGAGTTAATAAAGTTAGACGGAATTAGTTATGGTTTATGACTTTGTAACATTATCGATGGTGGAGTTAATCTCACCACGATAGGCACAAAAGCTGTATTCATACATTCTAGCATTGCCTACTAAACTAGTCTGTCACCCTAGCTCACAACGCTAAAAGAAATGCGGAACGGATATTCTTATAATGACACTTGAAACTCTTGGTAATAATATAATTCTAGTATCGCAAGCCATTTATAGAATTACCTAATTGTAGCACTTCACCGTGAGTCTATCCGTCATCGTATTTTATATTCTACCGAAAAGAAAGCGATGGGCCAAGTGGGTAGTTGATGATTTAATGATGATTCACTCAGCAGTGGTGTAATGTAGAGTAAACCATATGCATCATACTAAACTCAAACGAGGTAAGTCACATAATAAAGATAATAAGATAATAATAATGATAGCATCACCCAAGTCAAAAGATCATCATATAGCCACTAGCTAGTATCATAAAAGGCTAAATACCATAGTATAGGTGAGATGGATGGAATATCCCTGTTACTCCTACTTATATGTCAATGCATACTACAATTAGTGCAATACACCTAGTCATCATCGATGGAAGCATTATATCTACACATGGTGAATATTACTAAGGAAGATTAGGAACAAAACCAACCCTACCATAGTAACAAAGTTCAACTAGCCCTACATTCGGAGGGTGGACTCAAAGGACTCAATGGGAGTATCACATCCACGCATCTACCACACATCCTTAATATAGGTGATGTCGCGTGCAAATGTTGTATAAAACACCACGTTTGACACATTGTCCATCACCCACATAGTGTGTATCTAAGGGGCTTATAATGACTATATTTGAATATAAGGACAAACATACTAAACTAAATATATAATCATAATGCCATAGAAGCATATAACTAAGAATATAATCACAAATAGAATAAAGTCATGGCAATTGTATTCTAAAACAAATATCACTTACAAATGAGATGTACACAAGAGAGAAGCCACGAAGCTTCTCGCTTCCCCGCCATTTCTTTACCATCCTAATCCAAGACAATACTTGACTTCCCTCTTAGAGCCAACCTAGATAGCTATCGCTTCTAATTATGGTGGGCCCCACCTTCCTTCCTAAGTGTTTCTCTCTCGCCCTTCTAGAATGTTCTCATGTAGGTTCCACGTTATTACGCTACCTGATATACGCCTTTATGTCGTAGTTAGTTTGCAAACTCTTGGGCATTTTCTGTTTAATCCCTGAAAAATAGTAGAGAAACTCACCAAAACTAGTGGAACTGTGTTAGTCAAGCCCCTATATACTATGTTAATATTCATTTTAAGCCCTTATTTTCATTTTAAAAAACTCTATATTTTATGCTATAAGGTATACCAACAAGCTCCCCAGCTTACCTTTGCTAGTCCCTAGCAAGACTATGTTGGATCAGGAGTTGCCGCAACGGTTTCACACCTCAAAAGTACACATGCTTTCAAACAAAATTTCATCTCCGTAAAGGAATAAACTATTTTCAACCTTTAACTTTACCCATATTACCTTGTATTCATGGAGCTTGTAGCTTTTCTTGTGATCTTGGGCAACTAAGATAGAACAATCAAAGTCGCTAATTAGGTCTCAAACTTTGTTCACCATCATTCCGGTATTTTTGCTAATTTTCGAAATAAAACTCAAAAGTTCCTTCAAGATGACCCTTTCAAGCTCCTCATATGTGGTAATCGGGTATCCTTCCTAAGGCAATAAGGTTGTTTCATACTTCCTCATAGTATGTGGTATTTTTGGACTAAGGCAAGAGGACACATGCCTTCTTTCTCTCTCACCCTATATCTAAAGCTTATATCCGAGTTCATAGGTGGAGAGAAAAACTAAATCTACTTTACTAAGCATATATTGTGAGTTCAAACAATGGATCCAGAGTCACGAAGTTACACCGATGCATGTGCATGATGGAATGAAATGAATATGATGGTAGGTGTGAATGGAATGAATGTGATGAGAAAAAGTCTAATTTCTCTAGCTCTTTGAAGAATCATCTCTTTTTGAAACTTGAAAACATTTGAGAACTCTAGTTGTATTTCTTTTTCTTTATTTTTCTTTTTATGGAGAGGCGGCATCTAAGTACCCATTGTTTTCAAATGACACTTGTCCATTTTTTTTAACTCTCCTTTATTCTCTTTTTTCTTTTAGGGAGGTAGGCCTCTACTCACCAGGGACACTTCGTCCATTTTTCATCTCCCCTTTTTCTTTTTCTCTTTTTTTAACAACCCGCTTCTTTTTGCAAATAAACTCTTTGAGATAGATTAGAGCTTTATAAGATTTTGCCGAATCGAATGGAATATTTTATTGCCTCTTTTCTCCCAAGATAGAGGGGAACATATTTGGCTGATATATAGTGGGGTGTGTATAATGGATGCATTTCCGTGGTAGAAGCAAAAGATATATATGAGTGGAGTCTAGTGAATGGAATATATGGATGGTGGATGAATAGATGGATGGAGTGTACATCAAATATTTACGAAGTTTCTAAGGGTCGTTAAAGGTTGAATTAACTCAATAAGCGCAAGCAAGCGTCATATATATAAAAAAGGGTTTTTCTAATCTATGAGCATGTATATATGGTCAGGTAGGAATTTCAAATACCTGGCCATACAGGAACTTATCATGTTTATTTTATAATTTTCAAAAAGATAAATCTCCGTAAATCTAGTGTCACTAGGAGTAAGAGAATTAGTGTATTTTAAAACTTTCATATATCATATCCACAATTACCTAGACTCTAGAGCAAGCATTTGGTAACTACGATTTCAGGTTTAGGTAAAACCTCAAGTCAAAACAGCTTTTACATTTAAGCTTCTCGAGAGAAATTAAGCTTGAAAGCTAGGTACTTGAAAAGACATTACTATCGAGCAATCCATTCATCATCTCCTTTATTTTTAAGTTCTTTTTAGTTGAGCAAAAAGCATAAAGGTGTACACTCTCTTGATCATTTATTCATACTATAACAAAGACTCTTTTAAAGATTATATAAACTCACCTCTAAGCAAACTAAGCAAAACCAAGCAAAACCAAATATCTAGCTAATAATAATAGTAGTAGTAGAGATATTTATCGGGATAATCAAGTGTTTCAAGTTGTATTGAAATGTCGGTTGATAGATGTGGGAAGTTGAGGTAGATGGTGACAATGGTGTTGGCTCATCATGTCTCTTCTTCCTTGAAATCCTGCTAAACTCAAATAGATAACAAAAGCTAGTGGAACTGATTAGGCGCTAGAGTTTAGCCACATTGCTTTTTGTTTAGGATCTTTTAGCTAAAAGATATTTTTGGATTTTCTTTATTTGTATGCAAAAGAAGATAAAGAACTTATGAACTTATTTTTATTTTATTTTTATGTTACCACAAAGGAGTAATCTCTCAAGGGTGTTAAACCTCGGATTTACTCATACATGGGGCTTTTTAGCTTTTAAACATGCAAAGCACTAAACATTTTTATTGTCTTTTTCTCCGATGCAATGCGTAGAAAGGAAAATATGCTAAGCACGAGAAAGTAAATATGCAATGATGGGAATTAAATATGGATAACTTACCGACTACCTTTCGGGCTGCATGGTTCGGGATTTAAAGTCCTCCTAACAAGACTATTCTTTAGGCTTCGCTCATTACTCCTAAGGTGCATCAAGTAGGTCGCTAATTGCGGCTCGGGCGATTTGATCGGATGTTTCCTCCTGATGATGTGCTCGGGAGTTGTCTCTTTATCCACTTTGTTTCGGGAGGTTCTAGTGACCTCGCGATATCTTTTGTCTTGGGTTCATTATTTCTTTGTCGTCTTCCTTGATTTCCGACGATGTAATACCTCGCTTTGCTGAGGTGGGACGCACTTTTCTTCTCGTGTCCTTCTACCTCTTCCTCTTTCCTTGGAATCTTTAATTATCTTCGCAGGCTCACAGCGTCTGATTCTGCTCGTTTCTTTTCATATAATTAGTATAACTATTGAAATATACTGCACCTTTTCTCAGAGGGAATTGGAAATGAATTTCTCCCTCGCTCTAAGCGTAGATAGATGGCGCGTGAGTATTGAGAAGGGTCTCTCCCACACTAGTGGTGGGTCCAACTCTTTTCCATGTCCACGACTAGAGAGTCAAGCTGAGGACATACTGACTGGCTTAATTTTCACTCCGCATCGCTCTACGCAATTCCTTCGAAAATCGGCATGATTGGTCTCGCATCCGCAGACCGCATCATTATGTTGGGTACAAGGGCATTTTATCGAATAATAATTGATATGTTACCTTGGCCATGATGTTGATGCCAGATCCGTCAGATCACAATATGTGTCTATTGAAAGTCAAACAGCTTTATAGTGCATGATATGGCTGGGATGCTCCGGATCTTCCATCTTAATCAGCATTGAGATTTGAGTAAGTGGTCATTCTCGTAACCTATCTTGTTAATCATCATTACCTTCACAGGCCGAGCCTTCTTGTTCTTCTTTTTGTTCTTCTTGGTGTTCTTGAATGTAGGTTCTGGCATCTCACAACCGTATGGTGTTTGCGGATGAGCGTGAGAGGTGAGTGTCTTGTTCTGAAACTGAATACTTCTTTCTTCCATTGATGCTGAAAACATATCTTTGCGCCTCGCAGATGATTGCTCTAGCCGCTCAAGAAAGGTCGACCCAATATGATTGGTGCTTTTTCACCCCTCCCGCTCTCGATTACCGCAAAATCACTGCACATATGATTTTCCAACTTGTATGTAGACATCTCGGAGTATGCCTTATGGATAGCATAGTGACTGCATCTCGCAAGCCGCAGCACATGGTTGTATATATAATGGATTACCATTAACTTTCTCTATAAATTACCCGAGGTAAAATGTTGATGCTTGAGCCAAGTCACATAGTGCATTCTCAAATGCAGGGTCCAATTTGGATGGTGATGACCTGCCTCCCGGATCTTTCTTTCTTTCGTGGTAGGGAGTCATCCAGCCCAAAGTGGCTCTCCAACTTTTCCGCAAAGTAGCGATCTGCATTATGTCTACAAGATTTGCAAGATTCTAATTCTTCCGGCTGGTCCGAGTTTTACCCGATGTGGTTAGTGGAAACGTAAATTGCCAACCGAGAGATTTGAGATTCTATCATTTTGTTGAAACTATGTTGGCTTTTTAATCGTATAAGAGAAACTATCCATTCTATTATTTATTGTTTCTAGCATTTTATCATTAGTAGTTAACTTCTTAGATAAGTTCTCCATAGTTTTTCCTTGATTTAAAAACAAGATCTCTTAAAGAAGGTCGTTAAAATTATTAAAATTACCTTTGCTAGTTACCCGTATAATTACCTGGTAGTTTGGTCTTTGGCCGGTTCCAACCTTTTGGTTTTGGCTGAGAGATGATAATTGCTGTTGATGTAGTTCATATCCTCTTCAATCTCCGGACAATTATTGCATGAGGCCATTGTTGCCACATTCTTCACATGTCATGCCGGAGTCTAGAATTTGCATGACTTCTTTCTTCTCAGAGCTTTCCTCAAGTTTTCTTCATTATTAGATCCATTTTGCAGCACAAATATGTCTACCTCCTTCAGTGAGTGCACCCTGCCGACCTCTTGCGGGGTTGTCGCTCCTCATTCCAACTCGTTTGAAGCTCATTTTTCCACAAGTTCGCGAGCTTTTTGTGAGTGTGAGTGATAGGAAAGCACCTCCCCGCCGCAAAGATCCATTGTTTCACGAGCACTTGTAGGAGCCCATGATAAAAGGTCTTGCATAAGTAACCAATTTTCCATCCCATGGTGTGGGCATTCCGAGATATTATCTTGAAAGTGTTCCCATGCTTCCGGGACGCACTCATCTTGTTGTTGTTGAAAATTTGCAATCTTTTCGTAAGGCATTGGTCTTGCCTATAGGAAAGAACTTACAAGGAAGCCAAAGAGGAACAGAGTGACCAGGTAGTATTTTATCTTTTGTAGCATAGAACCACCGTCAGCTCTTCCCAACAAAGGGAGAATGGGAAAAGACAGAGTAGGATTGCATCTCTTGCACTCCTTTAATGATGATAGTACTACAAATCTCCAAAAGTGTTGAGATGAGCACTCAGCATCCTCATGTGCCTTCCATAGAACTGGCTAGCTTGTACCAACTCTGTGCGGGTGGGTCTTGAACCGTCGGCTCCTTGGCGAGGCGTCAGCGTGGCTTCCTCCTCCTCGGCGAGGCTCCTCGGCCGCTCAGCCTCCCGCCAGCGGGGGCTCGAAGACATCAAGCTCACCGGTAGCGAGCTTGAAGAGCTCGACGGACAACTCTGCGGTTCGCGGCCTCGGCGGCGGCGGCTTTCCGCTCCACGATGCGTCGTCGGCCCGGCGGCCACCCGTCTTCACGATGTTGACCTCAAACTTGGGGTAGTGGGCGAAAGCGGCGCTGACGCCTTGTGGACCACGCGACTGGCGTCCTCCGTCACCTGCTGTGCGGGATGATCGACACGCTGCGTCGGGTCGCCCGTCTTCCACCCGAGGACATCGCGAGGCGGCCACCGACGCACCGGGCGAGCCCATGTCGCTGGCGCGTTTCGAGCTCTCGGCCTCCTCCCGCACGGCCTTGGCGGCGGCGCTACGAGAAGGCTTCAGAGAGGCTCTTTCGCAGCGTCGGCGAGTCGCCGGTCCTCTTCTTCGAGTCGAAAACTTCCTTCTCTAGCGTGCCTTGAGCCAGCGCTTTGCCGAGGTAGCTTCGCGGAAAGCACAGGTGCGACGCCCTTGTCCTCGAGCTCCAGCGTCGTCCTGAGGAGAATTTTCGCTTCTCACCTACAAGCAAAGGCGAGGCGGTCAGAACATAAGTCGTAAGACCGCGAGAACACTGAGATAGAAGACTGGCCGCCGCTTTACTCCGCGGCTGCGTCCGCTAGAGCCCCACGCTCGTTCAACCCACCGGCTTCGTGCTGCGGCCTCCGTACGGGATCCTTCTCGCCTCCGGCGCGGAGGTTACACCAGCTTCGGAAGCTAGTACGGTAAATGCGCTAGAGCCCACCAAGCCGCAGGGCGATCGACAAAGCTCGAAAAGATACAAGACAACAGAGACGAAGCGAGCAGCACTCACTCTCGAAGCTCGCGTGCGCTGGCGGTGGAGACACTCGGCGATCTCCCTCCTTTGTCATGGAGGGACTCAGCTCTACGCTTCGGCGCCCTGGCGCTCAAGCTCTTTGTCCTCAAGCATGCGGCGGAGGGAGTCAAAGCTCTTCCTTCATCTTCATCTACGTGACTGCCCGTTTATGGGCAGCTCGAGCTCCTCCTCCGAGAGGCGCTTCCCGCGTGGCAGCGTCCACCTTCTCCTGAGGCCTCGAGGAGAGCACGCCCTTCAGCGTCCGCGGATAGAACTTCGGCGGCATCCATCACCGCTCGAGGAACGGTCTTTGGAGCTGCTTGTCCCAGAGCCAAGCTCGGCACACATCTCTGCGCCTGACTCCGTCGACCTTCCGGCGAAGCGCCGGCCCTCGCGAGAAGCCTCCGTCGGTACGGTTGTACCCCGCGATGGCGTCACCGCGCATGCGAGCACGAACACATGAGCAAGCCAGAAAGCGTAAAGAGGAGTCCCCTAGCACCACGGCGGATCCAGCGCAGGCAAAGCGGCGCGCACATCTACGCCCGGCACCAGCTGCAGCGACCACGGGTCCTCCAGCGGTGAAGGTAGCTGGCGCTGCGCGTCCGGGGCCGAAACCGGGGTAGCCTGCGGCGTCCGGGTGCCCTCGGGGGAAACACTTCGATGCGTGGCGGCCCGCGGATGTCATGATCCCCGACTTGACCCTACGCCGTGGCAAGATGCGGCCGCGCGGAACGGGCGCGGCCAAAGCCGCCCGCATCCTCCAAGTCTCGATCCCTCGGTCGCACGGTCCTCCCGCGCCTCGGCGTCCTGCGTCATCGAGAGATGTTGGCGACCGAGTGCTGCGGCCACGGCAGCCTCGCCGAGTGACGCGAGCCACTGCGACACCGGTGAGGCTGCTTTTCGGCACGCTCGCCCAGCGGCCGGAGCCTCACTCAGGGACCACCTTCTCCGCCTCGCCTCCAGCCGAGGAGCTACATTGCGGCTACGAGTCACCGGCGCCCCTAGCGCGCGCGGTGAAGGTGGCACGGCCAGGAGTTTGTCGATTGAAGCTCAACCGCGATGCAGCGCTGACCCGTGGGGGCGATGCGGCAGGTATGGGCCGAATCCGGCGCGAGAAGCGCCCCGGCGACCCGTGCAGGAGATCAGCGAGGCGTGGCCGTGGACGCTCGGCAACGCAGGGAAAAGCGCCATCATCGCCGAGCCCGATGCGTGGCGCTGCACACCGCCAGCCGAGCGGAAGCTTGTCGGCGAGGCTCCTACGCCCGTCGCTCGAGAGCTCCACCAACACCTGCGTGGGAGCTCACGGGCAGCCAAGGCTCAACGGCAACGGCCGGCATCGTCGAGCACTCACCACCACCAGGCTTTCCGAGCGCGTGCGCGTAGGAAGCTATCGACACCGTCCATCCTCGGGCGTTTCTCGAGGATCACGCCCGCCGCGCGCTCCTGAACACTGTCGAGAGGTCAGCCGCGGCCAACCGCGCACTCTCTGGCCGACCACGAGGCAAAGGCTAGCAGCGTAGCCACCCTCTCTCTTCTTCTGAGCGCCTCGGCTGCTCGAGCCGACCGTCCTTGATCGGCGTCAGAGCGCGTCGCAACGCCCGGCAGCCGGTCGCGAGGCAGCCCGGCCCGCGCACCCAGCTGCGATAAGCCCGCCGGGAGCGGCCGAGCTTCGCTGAGCCGAAGCGAGGTCCCAGGCCACTTCGATTCTGCGGCGTCACGGCGGCGGCGTCGGCGACTCCCTGCGGCTTCGGCGCCCGAGCGCTACCTCACTCGACCACACCTGCTGCGCCGCCGC
Organism: Hyparrhenia diplandra; assembly: GCA_015847255.1. Lineage (NCBI taxonomy): Eukaryota > Viridiplantae > Streptophyta > Magnoliopsida > Poales > Poaceae > Hyparrhenia > Hyparrhenia diplandra. Next base: position 27,700 of record JADLZK010004238.1, on the reverse strand, counting down.
CCATTTGACGAACCCGCATCGATTCCAGATAGGGGCCGGCTGGATGTTGTTAGCGGCACCGGCATCGGCCTCTCGGGAAGAGGATGGGAGCAGAAGAGTCCTACCGCGCCCAGAGCTGCCGAGCTTCAAAGCTGCGTCCGCGAACCGAAGACGGCAAAAGAAACGAACAAGGCGGCGCCTTGGCGAGCATCGCTGAAAAGCGGAGAAAAGCGGCATCCGTTGGCGTCGAGTCTCTGGAGCTTCGGCGCCCTGATGCGAGATGAGTCCTCGGAAGAAATGCGTCGGCGAGCACGCCCGAGCCAGCTTCGTGGAAGGCCCGCGAGCGAGGCGGCGTAGCGGCGGCGGATCGGGGAGTCGCGTGGGATGCCGGGTGGGATGATCCACTCCTCTGCGCCCGTCGCGGAAGCGAAGCCGCCGATGGGGCTGCATCTCTCTATCGGCGCCTCGATGCAGCCCGTCGGCGGCGACCAGAGCCCATCTACGCAACCTCTAAAGGCGGTCGGCGAAGCGAGGGGAAGCGAGGTGGATCTACGAGCAAGCGGCGGCGCGTCGACTCTCTACGGAAGAGGCGAGGGAAGTGGGAAGGTGAATCCGCTCCCTAGCTCTGCCTATTTATAGAGGTCCGGCCACGGCGAGGCGTCGAGATGAAACAGCCGGGAGGGCCCACCCAGCGTCACATCCGCCCGACAGCGGGCGCCGCTAGATCGTAGCAGCGTCTAACACTGGCGAGGGAGCGAGCGGCGCGACATTAGTGGGATAACTGCTCACCAGCGGTAAAAAATCCCCAGCGGTAAGATCCCAGCGGCTATTTTTACACGGGGGTGAAAATCCAAGAGCTCAACACAGCGGTCGGATTTAGCCGAGCTCTAAAGAAGCGGAGCTTCAGCGTGAGCTTTCCACCTCGAGGGGTTCGAAGGCCAGCTCGGCTCGAGAGCCGAGAGCCGCCCGGAGAACACCACGGCGCGCCTTGCAGCGGCATCGGCGGCCCACGCCTTGAGCTCTCGAAGAGGGCTCGGGGGCTTTTACGCTCGTGCAGCGTCAGGTCGTGAGGGCCCGCGATCGACTCCGAGCTGACCTCACCCGATGAGGAAGCACCTGCGCCCCGAGGCGTCGCTTCGAGGGGCTAGGGGAACCACTGAAGTCGAGCTCGGAGAGCACGAGGTCGATCCGCTAGCAGGTCGTCTGCGAGCGGGCTCGAGCTCGGGCCTCACTGGACTATCAGCGGCGGCTCACCGAGCACTTTCGGTCTCGGCTAGCGAGGCAAGATCGAGCTCGAGCTCACCGCCCCTGCGAACAATGCGCAAAGGGGAGCGAGTCGATGAGCCCACGGAAAATTCTAAAAGCCTCGCGAGAACCTCTTGTTCTCCGCGAGGCCTGCGAAACTACACTGCGCGAGTGCGCTTCAGCGCACCCGCGAACAAACATCAATCCTAAAAACAAGGGTCCCCACTGCGAGAGAGCCACCGCGCGAGCGGCATGCGGGAGAGACCTCCTCTCCCCAAATGCTCGAGGGGGCTACTTGTGGGGGATCGATATTTGAGGACACCCATAAGCAAGCACCCAACTTCAGTTTGTCATCCGAACCAGCGACTCCGGACCTCGATTACACGAGAAGCGTAGCGGGGGCAAAGGCGTCCCACCACGGAGCCGCGAAGTCTTCACCGCGCCGCGAGCTCTCCGGCGGCGAGCCTCCGCCTCGCTCGAGCTCCCGCACACGAGCTCTCGGGGCGAGATCCCTCTTTTTCGCTTCGTCAGAGCTCTCCCGATGGCGAGCTCTCAGAGTCCTCATCGCCTTCGACCTCACCGGGAGACCTCTTTTTCACCTGCACTTTCGAGCTCTCACGCGACGAGCCTTACGGCGGCGACGCGAAGAGCTCATCCGCTGCCTTCTCGGGGAAGCCTGCGAGTGCGGGGAGTTGGTCAACTACTCTCGGCGAGGCTCAACAACTCTCTGGCGACCACTTTGTAGCCCGCGGCGAGCTACTGATGGTGAAAAAGCCGTCGGTCGATCACCTCCTCATGCCCGTCGACTCCAACCACTCCGCTTCTGATGCTGGCGGAGATGCGTCGCAGGTACACCCTCCCCATCCACGGTATGAGAGCGCCCATGCGAGAAAAGCACATTCAACTACGATTGGAGGCGAGGCGGCGCTGACCACCGCCCAAACCCAGCGATTCAGCGTCGCGGCGGGCGACCAATTTCGACACCGGAGTGCTCCAGAGCTCGAAGGGAGCTCTGCGCCCGCGTAGTGAGCTGCGTCTGCTGAGCTCTTTCTGCACACCTATCACCACTGTACATGTATTTTTGCGTTTCTTCAAGTCTTCAACCCGAGGGGAGCTCATGTGCCCGCCCCTTGCGACTATAAAAGGGGGAGGCGGCCACGAGGTTGAGGCGGGTTCAACACCCGGCTTCCTAGCATCGCGCACACATCCACCCGATATTGGCACTTTCGCCTCAATCACGAGAGACTTGGGAGCCTTCTCCCTCTCTCGATTTGCTTGTACTAGCCCGATGCGGCGTTTGAGCTCGGATAGTGATCACGCTTTGGACTAGGGGAGCACGATTTGCCCCGAACCCGAGTATAAATCTTGTGTCATTGTCTCTAGAGCTAGGCCATCGAGACGCGCATTAGCGGACATTCTTGTGGCGGTGGTATTAGAACCCCACGGCGGTTGGCGCGCCCGGTAGGAGAGCGGCGTTAGCGTGATGATCCTCACTCCGATGGCTTCTTCAGCTTCACCGAGCTTCGAAGCACCCGTCTGGCGCTCGGGACCATCGACTTCACCCGGCGCAGCGGGCGATCCCTGCGCGGAGCCGTCTTCACCGCCCGTCTGCGGCGCGGGGCGTGTCGAGTAAGCCTCCTTGGCGCCGCCAACTCCGTGTTGGCGCGTGGGCGGACTTCGACTTCCGCCCAGCGAGTCCCATCCGCATGGCGGCGGACGCTTCTCCCGTCCTCATCAAGGACCTCCTCCGGTACATCCTACGGGCGCGAGCCCACCCGAGGCTGATCCGAGGGGCGTGACTTTCTCCACTACGCAGCGTCGTCTGCTGGCACGCGGGGAGAGGGCGGCGTTGGCGGTCAGTGAAGTTCTGGCGGCTTACACGAGGATGTACCCGATGGGCGTGGAGGCTACCCCGCCACGAGGCGGCGAGCCCACTCTGAGCCCGGCATTCGAGCTTCGAGCTGCGCCCTCAGCGGCTTATGAGCACGATGGGCGTCGATCCGTCCGCCCCGGTGCTACATATTGCCACACACCCGAGGGTGCGGTAGAAAACACCCCTCGGCGACTCGTCCGAGCACACCACCGGCACTCCATGCCCGGCGGCGCGAGCCGCCGGTCGGCCGATGTCAAGAGCCAGCCTAGGCGAGCTTTCGAGGCACCGAGCAGCGGCGGCTCGAAAGCGCAGCCCTCCCTCGCCCGGCGGGGAGGAAGCGGCCGTCGAGCGCGAGCGAGCTTCGTGAAGTGCACGACACGCATCAGCGCGATGAGGAGCCCGAGCGGCTCCAGCCGGTGTTTGGGAGGCGTCTCGAGACACAGCGGCAGCTGCAATGCTCTGCAGCCGTTGCGGCCCACGAGGCGAGCGCAGCGTGGAGAACCGACAGCGGCTCAAGAGGCTCACTGGGCGGGCGGCCGTCAGCGGCGGCGAGTTGAGCGTCTCACACGCCATCTGCGGGAGAGCATGAGGCCTCCTCTCATACTACGGTCCCAGCGGCGTCGGCCAATTCGGCGAGAAACGCGGCGCCGAGGGACACCATCAGCGCCCGGCGCACAGCGGAAGCGGGGCCGACAAGAATCTATCCCGAGGCGATGGCAAAGCGCCCACTCGACGCCCGCGACGCCCTCGCACCTATAGCAAGCGGCGTGGCGGCGCGCCACGGCAGCGAAAGAGGACACGAAGCGTAGCCCGACGCCCGTCATGCGCGTCCTCGAGGCGTCGCCCAAGCGGGATACGTCGCCACTTTCGAGGTGGAGCTTCGAGAAGGCGAAAGGCTTTTCGACTCCAGCGCATCCACGGCGCCCGTTCCCTTCTACGCTTCCGAGCTCCGAGCCTCGATGCGAAGTACAGCGGGGAAGCCCGACCACTGCAACATGGCTCGAGGATTACAGCCTGTTGCCGGCGGCGGGGCGGCAGCGACTATTTCATCATCCGCCAACCTCCCGCTTTATCTTGCGGTGTGGCGCACTCCGGCTCGAGCACACGCAGGAGGGCACCATCGCTGGCCCAGGAGGACGCTGCGCGGCGTCTTCCGTTGGCAACTTCCGGGGCACATACACCGAGGCGAGCACGGCCGTGGGACTGCTGGGGGTGCAGCGAAGAAGAAGGCCTGCTTAGCGATTACATCGAGCGCTTCTCCAAGCTCTGCAACAACCTCTCCGAGGCCTCCGACTCAGAAGTCATCACCGCCTTCCGCGTTCGGTACCACTGCGAGACCACGATCCACGAGCTCGGCGTCAAGCGAAGGCGCGTGAAGGAGCTCCTCGACCTGCGCCACCCGACGGCGAGGAGAGGGCGCCGTCTCGCCGTCACGGCAAAGCAGGCAGTCCAAAGGCCGGCGGCAGCGGCTGCGAGGATCCAGAGCTCCTGCGCGTGCAGCAAGAAGAACAAGAAGAACAAAGCTTCCCGAGATGGCGGCGATGGCGAGTTCGATTAGCCGTGGCGAACAAAGCGCAAAGGCGGCTAGGGGAGCGCAATTTGCGTCCCAAAAACGCCGACAAGATGCTCGAGGCACCATGTCCCGCACCACGAGGGCGGTCAAGCACAAGATGAAGGACTACCGCCTCATGAAGAAACGCGTGATAGGAGCGCGGCTGGCGGGGAGAACAGGGCGATGGCGACAAAGGCAGCGGCGGCTCCCGGCGAGTTCGGCGGCAACATCTACGTCGAGGGCGGCAGCCGTCAAGCGTGGTGCTTCGAGAGCTCCGACTCTAGAATCAGCGCGACAAAAAGCTCACTTTACGCCGCGGAGGTCCTCTTCACCCTAACTGCCGCGACACGCCCTACCTCAAGTGGTCGAACTTCGGTGATCCGCGTTCGACAAAGGCGGACCATCCGCGTCACATCCGTACAGGGGAGGTACGCGGCTGTCGTCGACCCCATCGCCGGCACCAAGCGCCTGGCAAGGTCGCGTGGGCCGAAAAGCGGCGGCCTCAACCTCCTCTACATCCCGCGCTCCAAGCCCGCTTGGAATCCCCAAAGCGCGACTCCGCCCTGCGCGGAGCGATCCCGCGAGGGTGGTGCGGGAGCGGTGAGTCTGCTTCGCGGCGGTCGATCTCCCGTCATCGCCGGCACCCGGGACAACTTCGCAAGGAGGTCCTCCGCGTTGAGGTGCTCCCGCCGGGAATGCCTACCACGTGCTCTTGGGGGCGGCGTGCTATCGCGAGAGTTCATGGCCGTCCCCCAGCTGCACTATCTCAAGCTCAAGATCCCACGGATAGAAGGGGTCATCACCATCGACTCCACGCTTGAGCATGCCTCGGTACGTGAAAGCGCCCGCGTGATCCCGATGCGGCGGCGCTTGCGATCGAGGTCGGCGGAATCTGCCCAAGATGGCGGCACGGGTCGGCGTCGAGGATTCCCGAGCTCAAGAAGGTAGCGAGCACGCGAGCTTCGGCCCGGTGATCTCGGGAAGCTGGGGGCTCGAGCTCTCCGGCGAGCTCGATAAGGTCAACGGCAGCGTTCGAGCGAGAAGAGCGCCAAAGGAGAGGTCAGATCGGCGGGGGCGGGCGCACCCTAGCGTGGGGTCGAGCTCACCCCAAATAGGAAGCGAGCTGCGTCGACTTCCTCGCGCGAACCTCGGCGTATTCGCATGGAGGGCCCTCGGATATCTTGCAGGGCATGCCGAGGGAAAGTCGCCCAGCACTCGCTGAACATCAAACCGGCTCTCGGCCGGTGAAGCAAAGAGCTTAGACGTTTCGAGCGGCGATCGGCGCCAAGCAATGCGTAGAGGAGATAGATAAGCTCTTAAGCGCGGGTTTATCAAGGAGGTGTATCATCACGAGTGGATATAGCCAACCACGTACTAGTTAAGAAGAATGGGAAATGGAGAATGTGTGTGTTGATTACATGGGTCTCAACAAAGCGCCCAAAGGATCCGTTTCCTTTGCGGCGCATCGACCAAATTGTTGACTCCACCTCAAGTGCGAGGCGCTCTGTTTTCGGCGCTTACTCCGGCTACCGCGGATCCGCGATGAGCGGCACCGATGTTCGCCACCTCCTTCATCACTCCGTTTGGCGCGTGCATTCATAACAATGCCCGCCCGGTTTAAAAAGCGGCTGGCGCCACCTTCAAGGTGCATCGCGAAGAGAATTTCAAAGAGCTCCTGCGGGAAGCTTCGTTAGGCGTCGTCGGCTTGTTTGCTCGTTATCCAGACAAAAGCGCTCAAAAGAGCTCATCCACGACCTCGAAAAGGTCTTCGCCCGACTCCGCCCGTTTGGAGTTAAGCTCGAAAAGCGAAAATCGTTTTGGGGTCCCACGAAGTTGGCGGCCCTCATCATCTCGACGCGGCCGAGGCCAACCGGAAAAAATCACCGCCATCACGAGCATGGGGCCGATTAAAACGTCAAGGTGTGCGACTCACGGGGTTGTCTCGTCGCGCTAAGCCGGTTCATACTTACGGCTCCGGGAAAGAGCCTCCTGCTCTACACAAGTTTGCTGAAGAAGGCGGCGCTTTTTGGGTAGCGAAGCCAGTGAGCTCGACTTCGTTGAGGCCGGCTCTCGCCAATCCACTCGTGCGCGTCGCTCCCGCGATAGCAACCGATCCTCCTCTATATCTCGGCCACCTCGAAGGTGAGGTGAGCACGCGCTTCGTCGTCCAGAGGGAGGAGGAGGCGCAGCGCTCAAGCTCGGCGCCCGGGTGTACTTCATTAGCGAAGTCCTCACCGACAGAGACTTCTGGCTCGAAAGCTGGGTGTGCTGGCGTTAGCGATCACTTTCGGCACAGCTGCGAGACACTCGCCGACTCCCACCGGTCCGCGGTCGTCTCCAAAGTACCCCCTTGGTGAGGTCATCCAGCGGCTGAGGTTGCGAGCTGCATGGCCAAGTGGGCCAGTGAGCTCATGGGAGCCAGCATCACCTCGCCCCTAGGATGCCATAAGTCTCGGGCTCACGGCGACTTCATCGCGAATGGGCCAGGAGTCGGCGACCGCCCGAACTTGGGCGACATGTCGAATCTTGGATGGCCCCGTACTTCAACGGATGCGTGAGTATGGCCCCGGCGTCGGAACTAGTCTTCATCTCCCGAACAGGTGCATGAAGTATTCAATCACTTCTACACTTCCTGCGTCCAACAAAAGTGGCCCGAGTATGAGCTCGGTGAGCGGCCTACGCGCCGCCCGTGAAGCTGGTTTGGCACCTCGGGTCGAGAGAGACTCGAGCGTCGTGAAAAACCAAGTCATGAAGAGGTCGTGCGTCAGCAGAAGATGATCGCGTATCACGGAAGGTCCATGAGCTCGAAGAACACTTCATGGGCTCGAGGTCAATCACATCCACAGCCACCTCAACAACGGCCTCCGGCGTCCTCGCCAAGCTGGCGTCGGATCGTGCTGCCGATCCCGGGGCGTCTTCATGCATGGCGGCACAAGCCATCGATATGGCCCAGGGTGAGCCCGCGGCGGTGGCCCCGCGAACTTCGATCGCCAGAATGCCACGAGCGAACCCCATGGAAATCGGCGCTCCGGCAACCTCAAAGCCCGCCTTGCGAAAGCTTGATTAGCTCACGAGCGAGGAGTCCGATTAACTTCGAGTACGGATCCGAACTCAACCCGCGGCAGCTCGAAGCGGCCCGGTGGAGTCCCCTTCTACAATGGCTCGGGGAGAATGCAGCTTCCCCGGGACAAGAAGAATCAAGGCGCTGGCTCGGAGGGGCCAAGTCCTTCGATCCTCGTCGGGGAAGAGCTCTACCCAGGCGGGCCTCCGGCGTCGGCGGCTGGCGTCACCTTGGGCGGGGAAGAGCTCGTTAAGGAGATCCATGCGGTTTGAGTGTGGCCATCCGCGGCGCGCCTCGAAACTCGTTGGGAAAGCGTTCCGTCAAGGCTTCTCTTGGCCTTTGCGCCGTCGCCGGCGCCATTTTGTTGTCGTCAGCTACTAAGGCTGCCGGTTCTTATTAAACAAACCCATCTCTCGGCACGATCCTCGGGCGATTCCTCTCACTGGCGGATTCGCGATGCGGGAGGCTCGACATGGTAGGACCCTTCAAAGAGGACGCGGGGGCTACCGCTCCTGCGTCGCTATCGACAAGTTCTCCAAGTGGATTGGTCATATCCATGCGCCCGCGATGCCGGTACGAGGGCCGATCAAGTTCTTCCGCCGGCATCATCCACCGGGGGTCCCCAAACTCCATCATCTGACCGCGGCACCAACCGTGGGAGAAGTCTTCATCGGCGGTGCGGCGACCACGGCATCAGCGTCGACCGACCTCGGTGACCACCGAGGACCAACGGGCGCGGTAGAAAGAGCTAATGGCATGATCTGCGAGGGTGGCGTGCGCATCTTCAAGAGGCCGAGAAAAAATATGCCCCGCCCATTGGCTGTCGAAACTCCCGCGGGTCGTATGGAGTCTTCGCACAATGCCAGCGGAACCCGGGCGGACGGATTCTTCCTAGATCTTCGGATCAGGGCCGTGCTCCCCACCCGACCTCGGTATGTCGCCCAGCGTCCGGGCGCCCGCGCGAGCACAACAACCAGCGCTGCTCGGCGCGCCCGACCAGGCTTCGGCAAGCTCGTGACATCCGCTCATCCGCACTCAGCCAAGTACTGCCGATCCATGAGGCGCTACCACGCGATCGCCACATAAAGGGACGAAGCGTGGCGTTGCTGGCTGCGTCTATGGCGAGTTGAGCTTCGGCCGGCACAAACTATCGGCACCATGGGAAGGCCCCTTCACCATCGACCAAGTCTTTGAGGGCCGGCACGCCACAAGCTCAAAGACCACCAAGGCTGAGTCCTCATCCAGCGCATGGAACGCTCGAACAACTACGTCGCTTTACCCCTAAATGTACTTGAATTGTTGTAGTTGTAAAAGCTCAATAAAAACACCGATTCGATGCAAAAATGCTGTGCAAGCATTCCGAATTCTTTCCTTGGCTCGGCCGAGCAACGGGTTTGCGGGCCTTGCCCGGCAAAGACCCACCACTTTCGGGGGCTACAAAAACGGTGCACACTTACACCAACACGTTTTTTTTAGCAAAACTCCGCGAGCTCGAGAACTCAACGATGAGCTCAAACTCCACTGAACTTCGCACCCTCTTCTCTTAACTCAAGCGGCGTTCGAAAGCGGCTAGTCATGAGGCTCGCCACTTGAGTGTGGTGCGACTTTAACGACCTCTGGCAGCCCGTGGCGGCGAAGAGATCCCGCACTCGACTCTCGATTATGAGTTCTAAAAAGTCAAAGTAGAAGTGCAATAAAGGCGCGATTCCGTTAAACCACGAGCTTCCATGGTTTTACAAATCTCGCCTCAACCATGAGGGACTTAAAAAAGCTCATGACAAAGGCTCGACCTCAGCTCCCCTCTGTGCGGGTGGGTCTTGAACCGCCGGCTCCTTGGCGGCGGCGCGGCTTGCTCCTCCTCGGGCTCCTCGGCGCTCGCCTCCGCCCGGCGGGGGGGCCGAAGACATCAAGCTCCTGGTAGAGCTTGAAAAACTCGACGGACAACTCGCGCGGTCCGCGACCTCGGCGGCCAGCGGCTCGCTCCACCTCATCGTAAATTGTCGGCCGGCGGCCACCCCGTCTTCATGATGTTGACCTCAAACTTGGGGTAGTGGTGAAGGCGGCGGTACGCCTTGTGGACCCGCAGCGACTCGCGTCCTCGTCACCTAGCGGCGGGATGATGACACCGCGCTCGGCCGGGTCCGCCCGTCTTCCACCGAGGACATCGCGAGCGGCCTCGACCTCGGGCATGAGCCCATCGTAGCGTGCGTTTACGACTCTCGGCCTCCTCACGGCCTTGGCGGCGCTGCTGAGAGGCTTCGAGCTCTTTCCACGTGCGTCGGCGAAGTCGCCCAGGTCCTCTTCTTGGGTCCAGCTTCCTTCTCTGTTGATCCATGGAAGGGGACGCCCTTGCCATCATAGGTGGGAAGGACGGCTTGTGCGGGCGGGGAGCGAGACCCTGGGAAGGGTGTCAGCCGGAGGTGGAGGGGTGCGGCACATGCGCCCTGGCGGGGGCGTGCTGTGGCGCGGCATGTGGCTTCAAGTAGCACTTCATCGGGTTCGTCGGATCAGCTGCGGTGACTTGATTATCACGGTTCTCGCTTGCCATCGGTCCGTCTCTTGAGGAAATCGCGGGCTGCTGCCTCGAACATTGCCCTCATCTCGATCTCGGCTTCACGGAGTTGTTGTTGGTGTTTGAGCGTTCTTTGGATCATTGCTGCTGCGAAGATAGAGAGCCTATCATCGATCTTGTCCATCCTGGTGTTGATCTTGGTGACCTCGTCCCGTCAAGTTCTTCGCCGACGTCTTGGATCGGCGTCCATGGTGGTGGGTGGATCGTAGTGGTCTCGAATACCGGTTTGTCGGATTCCGGCCGGATTGGGCGAAATTGACACGTGAATTGGAGGATTAGGAGGAGGGGATGGGCGGGGAGGCGGCCGGCGGTGGCGCGGCGTGGCCCGAAAGGGGGGCGGCGGCGTGCGGCGGCGGCGGTAGGGGAGAAAAGGCGGCCCGCGAGGAGAGAGAGAGGGGAGAGTTGGGATAAAATTCTTTATTTGCTTGTTGCCCTGAAAAGATTACTGACCCCTTACTTATATAGCCCTCTTTGGGACTTGTATCTCAAGCAATCTCTCTAAAGGTTTCCTTATAGATTGGAATACCTTTACAAGCATGTCCTATTTATTTATTTCCTAATAAGGGTCTCCCTTATAGATGAGATAGCCCCCTTGCACACCAAAACACCTAAAGATAATCCTAGATAATTTCCTTCTTTATCCCCTGAATTAATTGCCGAAGAATCCGCGGAAGGGAGGAGATTTGCGGCGGGAGGGCTGTGAGCCCAAGGGGGTGGCCCGGTGCCCCTTGGGCCGATCGGCCTGTCCTCCTGTGCCCTATTCTATGGGGTCGTGACAATTACTAAGGAAGATCGGGAACAAAGCAAGTCTACCATAGTAATAAAGCTCAACTAGCCCTACATTCGCGGGGTGGACTACAAAGGACTCAATGGCAATATCACATCCATGATCTACCACACATCCCGAATATAGGGTGATGTCGCGAGCAAACGTTGTATAAACACCACGTTTACACATTGTCGACCACCCACATAGTGCGCATCTAAGGGGGCGCTATACGACTCCATGCTTGAATATAAGGACAAACATACTAAACTAAATATATAATCATAATAAGCATAGAAGCATATAACTAAGAATATAATCATTAAATAGAATAAAGTCATGACAATTGTATTCTAATCAAATACTTACAATTTAGATACAAGAGAGAAGCCACGAGAAGCTCGGCTCTCGCTACTTCTTGACGATCGGGAATCCAAGACAATACTTGACTTCCTCTAGAACTAGCCTAGATAGCTATTGCTCTAATTATGGTGGAACTAGGGCTTGGGATCTTGACTTGGGGTCTTGATAATGGACCGGGTATGGAGTAGAATGACTTAGGGTTTCACCCGGGGTTAGGGGTCTTGTTATATAGCCCTGAGGATGCACGAGAGCCCTTGGATCAAACCGACCTTGATGGATGGACTAGATTGCTCCTCATAGGCGGTTGTGAACCGACCTTGAACGAGAGGCTGACAGGGGGGTCCCACAGGGCGGCCGCGGCCTGGCCCTGCCAGGTGGGCCCCACCTCTCTTCTGGAGTCCTCTGGTGTCTTCTAGAATGTTCTTGCATAGGCTCCAAGTTGGATTACGTCACGGATACGTCTTTATGTCGTAGGGCTTGCAAACTCTTGGGCATATTCTTGTTTAATCCCTGAAAAATATATAAATCACCAAAACTAGTGGAATTATGTTTGTCAAGCCCCTATACTATGTTAATATTCATTTTAAGCCCTTATTTTTGTTTTTAAAAGCTCTATATTTTATGTTATAAGGTATACCAACAAGCTCCTTGAATTAGGAGAAGAACAACTACACAAAAAAGAAAGGCGCATGAATAGAACTCGCACAACCCTAGCAAGAAACAGATCATCGGTGCAAGAGGAAATATTACCAAAGTGGCCCTTGCTAGTTGCTACTGCCTCGTTTCGGTTTAGTAAGAGCATCTCCAAGAGTAACCTATATTTTCCTCCCAATATCCATGTGTTTAGGACCCACAAAAAAGAATTGGACTGAAAAAAATTACTGATCTCCAACAGTACCCTATAATTGTCTCCCAATAACCAAATTTGGGACCACTAGATGAGTTTAGTTGGACCGGTAGTTGGGGCGTGGAGCCGTCTTGCGATCTTCATCGTTCCTCCCCGTGTCCCATCGCGGCCCCGGTCTTGGCTGAAGTCGACCAGGGCGCGACTCATCTCTTTGCCGCCGCCCACCAGTACTCTTCGTGCGAACATCATCTGTCCTCGTCGGCCCTAACGCGGTGCATCGTGAGGTACCGTCTCCTCCCTAGATCAGGATGTGTAGGGCAATTTGATCTGTCCTCGCCGGCCCTAGCGCTGGGGGCGCTTTCTATACTGTATTGTGATTGCAGCACCTGCACACTGCACTTACATCTGCTTCTCGTAATCTCATCAATGTGAGCTTCCTGCTTCTTGTGTAAAAATGTTTCGTTGGCAATGGACACAAACTTTAGCTACACCAGCACGACCACCCATTACTGAATATTTTGGAAGGATAATAAACCATCTATTTGTGGTTCACTCAATTACCATGCTCGCTGTTTGATTTGTAGGTGTCAAGACGTCATGAGTTTTCGCAAAACTTTTTTCCAAAGACAATTAGATGAGGACTTTTCATCAGATGATGAAGATTATCGCATGATGCCCTCTGCTCTTCTCCTAAACTCGTCCTCAATTGTTAAATGAAAGCCTGGTGGTTCTGTCTCTGGACACGCTGTTATTTTTTTCGAGATAGGGAAGGCGGTCATGACAGGATGTTTCAAGACTATTTGGCGGACAATCCGATGTATGGTCCATAAATATTCCATCGAGGTTTGTGTCAATAAATAGTATTTGTCAATTAAATAGTATGAGTACATAATTTTTTTCCTCTCTATGTCCATGTTTAGGATGAGTAAAGAGCTTTTCCTATGCATAATGAATGCGGTTGAAGCCCACAATCAATGTTTTGTGCGAAGAAGAAATGCAGCCGATGTTCTTGGGTTAAGTTGCTTCCAAAAAGTTACTGCAGCTCTTCGTATGATCACATATGGGACTCCGGCTGATGCTACCGATGACTATGTTCGCATTGGGGAAAGCACTGCTCTTGACAGCCTATGTAAGTTCGTTCTTTGCAGTTGTTGACATATTTGGAGAGGAGTACCTCGCACAACCCAATGAGGCCTGACACTTTATCGGCAATCGGTGAGAAAAGAGGTTTTCGTGGAATGTTAGGATCCATCGATTGTATGCATTGGGTGTGGAAGAATTGTCCATATGCAAACCAGGGTCAGTATAAGGGTCATGTGAACAAGGCCACTATCATTTTAGAAGTTGTTGCTTCGCACAACCTACACATATGGCATGCATTTTTTGGAATGCCTGGGTCTCCTGATGACATCAATGTGCTTCATCAGTCTCCTTTGTTTGCAAACCTGGCAGAGGGTAGAGCTCCAGAGGTAAATTATACCATTAATGGTTATGATTACATAATGGGTTATTATCTAGCTGATGATATATATCTACCTTGGGCTACTTTAGTAAAGACAATCAACCATCTTGAGGGCAATAAGGCGAAATATTTCAAAAGCTCAAGAAGCAAGGAAGGATGTGGAAAGAGCTTTTGGGGTTTTGTAGGCTAGGTTTGCTATTATTCGAGAGCCAGGTCCGCTTTGGGACATAGAGACACTTGAATTGATCATGAAGGCTTGTGTGATCATGCACAATATGATTATTGAAGATGAAGGAACAGTCGACCCAACTGAGCGGTTCGATGATGGTGGTGAAGATTATGTGCAACCTTCTCATGGGAAGCCGACTCAAACCCTTCGTGAATTTATTGAAGCGCATAAAAAAATTCGAGACAAGGACACACATTCTCAGTTGAAAGAAGACCTCATAGAGCAATTATGGAACCATCATCCTGATTTGTATTCTGATTAGGATCAAGCATTTTTTTCATTTCATAATTACTGTACTGAAACGTTGAACCTTTCATCTCTCTTCTTGTCCTTCTCAATGTCCAAAAACCTCTTTCTTTGCCCACATTTTGTTGAAAGCCTCTACGGAAGCTTCGACACCTTTTTGCCAAAGAGATTCTTTTGCTTTCTTGTTACCTATGGGCCTTTCTTTGTTGCAGATGTGTTCTTGCCAGTCTTCTGTTTTTTTTTTTTTTGCCCTTCTGCTGCTCTTGCAACTCACGCCTCTTTGCCTACCACTTGTCCTCGTCCTTCAGTCTTGTATAACAATGTGTTAGAGTGAATGACTTCTCCTGTCGATCTAAATTCTTATAGATCTCATATGCTTCATTGTTCTGCAAGTATTCATACTTTAAAATGTTGTGTTCACTTCCGTCTGAACAAACAAATGAATAAACAAATATGAAATTAAACGGTACCATGTCTTGGATAGTTTTGCCACTTTGATTCCTTCCAATAATTTGATCGAGGTATGAACACAGCTTGTTCACTTCCGTCTGAATAGTCATCCACCTATGCTGAATAGAGCTCTCCGATCTAACAATTGAAGTTTTTTTTTGTGTTTGTCAAAGAGAGCACACACTTTTTCCCAGAACGTGCAACGCTGTTGATTCGCCCCTTGAGGCCTACTTTGGCAGCCCAATTCCCCGCAGGGAACCCGGAGTTTTCCCTAGGCCAAATTCCTCCGTGCCAGTCTACCCCGGGCCAAATTCTGGCGCCCTTTGGCAGCCCACTCCCCCGTGGACCGCAGCCCGATTCCCTCAGAAACCGCGTGGAACGGATCCACTAGTCCTGAGGCCGGGAGCGCTTCCTCCTTCGCTTCCCGACTCCGCGACTCGTCTCGTCGCTCTCGCGACTTGGTCGTCACCGCGCGAGGCGCATCTGCCCGCCGCCACCCCGCATCCGTCCGCCGCCACCGCAGCATCCGCTCGGTACCGTGGGGCGAGGGTTCCTGCGACCGGATCTGGGCAAGGGCGCGCTGGAGGAGGTGAAGACGACACGAGCGAGGGCAGTCTAGCTGAGGCAGGGATCGGTAGCGGACAGGCTTCTTCTCCCTCTTCTCCGACATCGCTAGCAAGGCAGCAACAGGACACAACCTCTGCCTCTACTGACGTGGTGATGTTTCTTCTTGTAGCACATGCTCAGAGTTTGAACACCATGTTTGCCATGCTGGCGATTATCAATTTCAGGAGCTCTGAAAAGCAAATGTTTGACAAATAAGACTATATGATTGCAACCACCAATAGTATTGCCACAATCATTTGATCTGGTGTGATGTCTGATGCATTTTAACATGACAATTTGACTAAACAAACGTCCTGTGGAGTTATAGCTCTGCATGTCGAGAACCTTGGGAGATGTTGTATGCTTCAATGACATCTTGATTTATTGATACTATCAGTAGACGTGGAGGCAATGTTTGAATTGAGAAGAAAAACTAGTCATTTGAAAGGTACTCTACTGTCTTGTTGGTGTTGAGTACCTGCTTACTACTGTTTAGTTAGAAGAAAAACTAAATATGTGTGCTGAAATGTCGCTGTGCTAGGCTGTGTATTGTAATTTTGGTTTGTTCAGCTGTTGGCTTGCCTGTTTTTAATTAGTGTGAGCCTACATTTTATCATTTGTCCTTGCTTATGTTCTCTACAGAACTTATTTTATAAGTCCCCATGTGTTGGATGCAGTAGTGAAATCGGTTGTTTTTTTGCTCTTGCTGCTATAAAAAGACTACTCTCTGGTGTAATTAGAAGTGAAACTGTGCTGCATATCCCCAATCTCTTGTTGACATATCAGGTTAACTGGGGCTTTTGTTTGTTTGGAAACCACGAGGACATTCATGACTAACTTGCAGCTGCAACCATGCATCCTTAGAAATAGGTAGTATGTCAGATTGTTCTTGCATGTGGAGATAGGAGGCAACCTTAAATTACTCTCTGACAATTTTTTTTTTTCAAAACTTGACCTAGTGAAGTTCTAATATTTTTGCATGTGGAGATAGGAGACTTGTTCTCCACAATCAGTACTTGGAGACTTGGCACTTGTACTTTAGGAGCATTTGTTTATTACACTGTTTTGATCATTGCCTTGTGGAGTTAGTTTAATATGACCATAATATTTTCTAGGTTTGCATGTAACTGACCAAGCCTTTTTTTTATCTTAAATTCATGAATTTCTTTGTTGCTAATTTTTGCCTTTTGTTTACTTGCAGAGCTCTTGTTGGAAGCAATTTATGATTTGAGAAGAAAAATGCAATGCAGTGCCTCTGAGAAGCTTATACAAATGAGATTTTTTTTCCTTCGAACATTGTTAAATTTTCCATGAATTTGACTGTATACAGAGTAATCTGTCATATCTGATTGATGCATGTTTTCCTACGTTACTTTGTTATATGCCACTCGCATGGATTATTGAGTTTTTGGCTACTTTGGTTGCTGGACAAGCCGTGTGTATGTATGTGATAAGATCTGAGTCAGCGACAGCAGATGGCCATCAACGTTACTTTGTTATATGCCACTCGCATGAATTCAGTATTCAGTTTTGACTGCTTTGTTAGCTGTATTCAGTTTTCAGTTTCGTATGCTCAGTATTTCATATGTTGCCAAAGAGACCGCATGCATGCAGCTGTTTCAGTTCCTTGTACTGCAGCTCTGTGTTGCTGTTTCTATTCGATTCCCTGCCCCCGCACCCGTGCTGCCAAATGACGACGGGGAAACCTCTCTGACGCGTGCTTAACTCCCTGACAGGTGACGGGAATGAGAAATCCAAAAATTTCCCGTCGGGGGCAAGCTTCCCTGGGCTAATTTCCACCTTGCTGCCAAAGTAGGCCTGAATGGGATCTTTGCCCACCTTCAACCAAGCCTTGTGTTGGCGCGAAACTTGGGCTTCACACCAACACACCGGGAGAGGGCTTGACGCCCACGAAGATCGCGATCGACCTTGTAGCAGCGAGCACCGAAAGGCGTGGCCGCCCAAAAACCGATCTAGGGATCGGTAGGGGCGCGTGGAGCTCGGTGTGGACGGCCGGAGAACCTCCGAACGCACCTCCGGGAAGACTCGTCGGGGGGCGACGCCGCGGGGTGCTCTAGGACCGCCGGCCGCTGAACGCCGACGAAGAACGCGAGTTCGCGCGAACAAAGAACGTAGAGGGGTTGAGGGAAGAAGATGACCTACAAACGGGACGGGAGATAGATTGGTTGTCGATTGGATGTAGATGGAATCAAATCGGCCATGAACCTCTTTATTATATAGAGAGGGTGGTCTTATCCTTTTTTTGAAACCGTCCTTGGGCGTTTCCAAGCATCAAAACCGACCTAAACACGATTGGAAACAAAAATCGGTTCGGATCTCGTCTGCGGACACGGGCTGCGTCGGTGGCCGGACGCACGATCGGCCTTGACCGGGCCTCGGCCGACGGGGTCGGTCGAATTTCGATGGGTCTGCGGCCGGCTCGCGACGCGCGACCCGACCGGATCCTGGGACCGGGACTGGACCGGACCCATGGGTGCGTCCGGCCGATGGCCCGAAATTAGCTGGATTCGGCCGCTGACCGGACTCGCGGGGTTGACGGACGCCTCCGGTCAGCGCGTCCGTCGGTTTAACGAAGGTCGCAAACCGATCGTGGGCGCGACCTGACCGGACGCTAGGACCGACCTTGGGGACCGGACCAGCGCCCAATGAGTCCGGTCGCATTCCGAGAGCCCTTTTGAACCTCCTCGAGAATTTGACTAAGTCTGGAAATTTGCGGTGACTTGGACCTCCAAAAATATGGCTAAGTCACGGATTTTTACCGTGACTTAGACCACGCCATTTTTGGGTGTCAACACCTTGCATAGAGCTATATCCTCGTCCTGATCAAAGTTTTTAGTCCTCCCCTGGTTAGGCCTGATAGGACGAGACGGAGGAGGTACTTCTTGGACTTCAGTAGGCGATGCAACTACATTTTGTGTCAGTGAATCAACTTTTTGGACTTTGGAGAACATCTCATTTGTTTGATGCAACTCATTTGACATCGGGATAGTGAAATCATTCAATCCTGGAGCTTCAACATCAGGCATCAGCACTCGTCATCATGTTTGTCCAATAAAAATTATTACCTCCGTCCATTGGGATCAGTCTGCACAAATTAAATAAAAATGAATGACAAAATAACTTATTCCGTATACAAAGAACAACCAACATTTAGCACAACTAGAACCACGGTAATATATCCAAGCCGGAAACCGGATCTTTCAAAAAAAAAAAAAAAAAAAAAAAAAAACCACGGTACTAAAAAAACACAACTAGAACCACGAACAACCAAAAAAGATGTGTGCGTGTGCGGCCGAGGACTTCTTGTTTCACGTACGAGAGATGATGGATGCGCTCATGCGCGCGCGGCGGGCGGCTCTAGCAAACAAAATTACAGAGTCAACAAGAACTATCAAGTGTTGCCGCTGCTGCTGCCTTGGGGTGCATCCAAAGACCATTCGATCATCGCTATGTCTAGCAGTAACACAGTCGGAGCCATCGCAAGGCAGCAGGCAGGCCCATATCCTGATCGTCGTTGCCTACAACCACCCGGCGGCGGCCACAAACCGATGGAAAAAACTAAACCCTAGCGCAAGTGACGGCAAGAACCTTCACTTCATGGCGGCAAGCAGGACCAGCGGCAAGGGAAGGTTCAGATCGATGGTGCGGCCTTCACAATAGGAGCAGGGGAAGGAGATCGAAGATGCATTCATACCTGAATAGAGAACACCGTGGATCCACCGCCGCGGGAAGTCTACTTCGCGCGCGCGAGGAGAACACCATGGGTACGCACGGAAGAAGCGGTGTGGAGATATACGCACCTGGGGAGGATTTTTCCAACGTGCCAAAGATTGAGAGGTCACCGGCAAATATGCCCGTGCGTTCTGGCCAGCAAGGTGCAACGTCGATAGCAAATCTATTTTGAATAAATTTTAAAGATAAATATATACGTATACATATGTATTTAAATCCATGCATTTCGATGAAGCCAGAACGATCTACAACTTAGTAAATAGTTTATTTATTTTATGATAGCCATGACATCCATAATCTCGTATTAATGTTGACAACAATATCCTATTAATCTTGTATTTTGTCAAATTTTAGTATAGTATCTCTCACTACGGATTTTACTGATTTCCGTGGGGAAATCATTTCCCGTCGACGCTCACGGAAAGGATCCCCTTTCCGTGAGCAACACAAAAACCATTACGGGAAAGAAAATACGCACGATCCCCTTTTCCCGTGAGCAACACAAAACCATATTGTTGCAAAGGAAAAAATATTTAGATTTCAATATGTCATAACTTTCATTTTAGTTCTATACATGTGTCAATTAAATATCTAATTGCATGAGTTTTTGGTGCCAAAAAAAATGATATTATTAGTGTCTGCAAGAAATTACTTTCCATCATGTCAATAACAAAATATTTGGTTGCTATAGATATATAGATATAGATAGCTGGTATTTCGGTATAGATAACAAAATAAAAATTATGTGCTGATTTGACCGCATTTGTTTTCCATAATAATCGGA
The DNA here is from genome assembly GCA_015847255.1 of Hyparrhenia diplandra. Lineage (NCBI taxonomy): Eukaryota > Viridiplantae > Streptophyta > Magnoliopsida > Poales > Poaceae > Hyparrhenia > Hyparrhenia diplandra. The sequence continues at coordinate 7,912 of JADLZK010004238.1, read as the reverse complement.
CCTATAGATAACAAATTAAAAATTGTGTGCTGTGCTGATTTGACCGCATTTGTTTTCCATACATAATCGGACCTATAGATAACAAATTAAAAATTGTATGCTGATTTGAACCCATTTGTTTTCCATAATAATCGGACCTATAGATAACAAATTAAAAATTGTGTGCTGTGCTGACCTGATAAAAATCCTATTAAGGATGTCACGTATTCTTATATGTCATGACGTATTGTCAAATCACCACCGTGCAGAGTTGCTTGCGAACATAATCCTATTTGATCACGTCTTTGCTTACGGGATCAAATACTTAGACCCACTTATTTCCGTATTTTCATGTGCTTTCCTAGAGTCCGGTATAGATACGGAAGAGAGGTGAAAGAAAAACTGATGGTAAAAAAAGTGGCAGAAATTTTCGTGCTTTAATAGTAGGTATAGATATAGGGTACGGTTGGAGGCGGTGTTTTTCTCTTTTCTAAAAAAAATTGGGAGGTCATATAGAGTCTTGTTAAGTCGCTCTAAGCCCCTGAAAATCAGGACAACAAAATTAACACCCAAATTCCTGACAGGGCACATGATATGTATTATCCTCTTAACTATACAACAGGGACAGAGGTTCTGGTGTAGGATACGCGCTTAAATATTTATGCACAACAACTTTCTTGCAAAAGAAAAAACAAAGCTGGTGGGTATAATATGTATCATGTGTGTAAATTGGTTCGGATCTCAACACAAATCGCTTACGAACGCGGTTTTTCATAAACGGCCTGCGCGCGGTTTCGTTATCGTGCGGCTGCATGATCTTCAAGATTCGTGCTGGTCAACTCGCATGTCCACCACCTCTCATTACCACTTTCCTGCTTTTCCATTCCTTCTTCATTTCATTACCACTAGAACATTTGGCGCCCTTTGGGCGCCCTGCCGGGATTGAAAGAATAAAATAGCTTTAATTGTCATATATGAATAACAAATAGCAAATGAAAACATAAAGACTAACCAATAACTATAATATATCCATATATACTTTATTACAATTAAAATCAACTAAGTTTAAACCATGTAAATATATTGTACAAACATAAGGATTGTCAAATAAACATATGATTTTGCGATCTCTCCAAAGTTGGATTCAACAGAATCTTGTTCTTCACTTTGCATCTCTGTTCTTTCAACCATGTTCGAAGTTGTCACTTCCACAACCTAAAATTGGGTATATATGTTTTGATTAGAACAAGTCATTAAAACACTAAGCAATTAGATGCACATATACACTTAACTCGCACCTCTAGCCACATCAAAAACTTCAAAGCAGCCCCTCTAGCCACATCAAAAACTTCAGGCTTCTCAATTCTATTATTCTAGAACTCTCAGAGTGCAAGAACAATTGTCAATTGAGCATGAGTATGGATTTTTGGTGTGACACCTCCTGATAGCTTCGACATGAATGTTCTATAGTTGAAAATTCCAGTATGATAGGGAAAAAATCAACAATGGATACAAAAGGACTTCAAGTCATCAACCGTGGCTAACTCAAAACTGGTGCACAAACATCAAATTAGAATGAACCAATTAGAACCTTTTATCGAAGTCGTGCAACTAAAATGGAGGTCAATATTAGTGATTTTAACCATCTGTATATCCCAATCCCATGATCCATCCATTTTGCAGTTGCAGGCCACTTCTAATGAAAATGTGCTGTCACAATTTAAATATACATAATATCTATTCCTTGAAAAACAATCTCAGTAGCAATATTCACATGTTTAGATCATCACACGTTTAGATGGATAGGCAAAGAAATTCAAAAAACTTAACGAAGTTGTTGGTGCTGTCTCCCGACCTGCTTAGTCTCCATTGCCAACTCCTACTAACCACTCCCAAAGTAATTTTGGCAAGGTGTGGAAAAAGAAAACAAACACGTTCAGATTCAGTTCTACTTAGGTGTGTAAAGAAGCAGCCATGGGAAAATTAGAATGGTGGGCCTTTTGGTTCCGCTGCATCTAGCTTGCTAAATGAAGCTCTTCTCTCAAGAGTAGTGAGAATTCTCCACAAATATGCACTTCAGCTCTTGTGTCTAGTCACCATTTGTTCGGATGTGAACACTGAGGTAGTCATCTGTAGGTGCTGAAGTGATGGAGAAAGGGTGCCTGCAAACACAAAGCCACAACAGGTGAATACCAAACTAATCGGAAACTAAGTAGATCGAGGAGATTCAAATCGGGAGTCATACAGACCATTGAAATGAAGAAATTATTGGACACTGTCCACTTCTGTACCGAAAACCATAGGGCATTAACATTGTTATGGTCAATGATGTGCTGGCACAAGGGCAGGGTTCACCTTGAACATTATCAACACTCCTGAGCTCATTGAAGGTGGATATATTAATGAGCAGGCTGTTCATCTAAAATGGAAATACAATTTACCTAGTGCTATAAAAAGGGATGGTGACATGAATTTCAGGTTTATGTCTATAATATAACAATTCAAACACAGCAAAGTTAGAAATAAGTATTTTATTGACCAAAAGAGGCCTTTTTTTTAAGTTAACATTCAGAAGTTATTCACATCAGAATGTCAAGGAGCAAGAAGCCTAGAGATGATTGCTTAAAAAAGAGGGGACTAAACCTGTGAAACTGAAATGAATGTAGGCACCTAAGGATACAAGCCACTGACCTAAAAGCTGTTTGGGCAGTTGCTGAATGATAATCAACATGCCAAGGAACAAAAGCAATGATACTCTCGTCTACTGTTGCAGGTATCAAGCATTAATCTCGATTATTTGAAAGGAGAAACCATACAAGGATTCAATCAGGTATCAAGCATTATTTCAACACACACTGTACAAAGGAACAAGAGAGACAGTCCAAATCAATTTAATCTTAAGTACTATATAGATAAATACTAAAAATATCGAAGTCTGTTTAGATCTGCCACCAAAACTTGTGGAGTAAAATTTGAGCCAACACACCGGATCACATTTTAAATGTTGCCAGCTCGGGGTGAACCTGCAATCTGTGACATTTGCCCAGCTTGAAACAAAGTCCGCCCAATCTATTATCAACTTGAAGACAACTGTTTTAGCCTTTGAGCAGCTTTTATGTTTATGTTTTCACACCCATCCACTCTGCTTTCAACCTGAACTCGGCTCTTTAGCCTTTGAGTAGCTTGTTGTATTTATTTTCAGTTTCTGTAGCAAATGGAAGCCATTCAGTTTAGTTATTCTCAACCTGAAGTAGTGAAGTTACTTCTCAAAGCATTAACACTGGCTTACTTACAATGATTTGCTACTGGCTAAGGAGCATGTATGGTTTAATATGTGTACGCCACATGTACAAGTCATAACCTACTCATCGATCACGTGGTCCTCTTGCCAACACACAAGATCAAAGGTGCACATAAAAACAAAAATAACTATTCTGCCAAAAAACTACATTCTAGGGATGGGACAAATAGATATTTCAGAAAACGATATTCATCAAACAAGCAGGTGTTTCTTCCTGTAAAATAAATTTCATGTCAGTACACCTCAATTGCTGTTGATTGTCAAAAAAAGTTCTGTTCACACCAATGTTGTCACTGTTCCCACGTAGCAATAATTTTCATCCATACAATGGCTAACACGAGTACTAATTCTAAGATCATAGATAGCAGTCCAAACCCAAGAAGATTGGAAGATCAATGAAGAGTGGCGGGTACAACATAATTTTTTCATCTTCCATGCTCTACATGCCAGTGAAACAAATCTTTCGCGCTAATTGTCATGTTCAAGATAAAGTGAAATTGCAATCCACCAATACACGCTCGAACTGGACTCTTCCAAACTACAACTAAAATAATCACGCAACAAACAAATCACAGGCAACATCTGCTGGCAAAAATACAGAAGGGACATGATAAGTTGATAATTCAAGAGATAAGCATATGGGAGAACATCACAGAAAAGACCTTTTTCTCGTGACGCACACAACGAAGAACGTGAAAATCCTGGGGCTCAGGTCACGTCCCCATCTCCGGCACAGCCCAGCTGCAACACAGCAAGCTGCAAGGATGACACAACAAGAAAACAACCATCAAGCCAAAATCGTCCATTGCAAACACACATAGTCAAGAATGGTGTGGTGCGGGCGTTTAGATCTGACGAACGGAGAGAACTGGGAGAGGATGAGATGGAGGATTTTGGATGGGGTTAGGGTTTCGCAACAGGGAGGGAAAGGGAGAACATTAGTTGGACGGAGGAGATACGAGGTGGAGACGCTGATCCGGGAATCGGAATCGGAAGCAGAGCTAGGAGAAGCCGATGGAGAGGGGAAGCACAGAGGCCTTGTTGTAGTAGACGTTGAAGCGCTTGAGCTGGAGGTCGGAGTCGCCGCCGTAGCAGCCGGTGGTGTCGATGTCGTGCTCTGTGCACACCAGCTCCAGCGGCGGTGGGAAGGACCGCGTGGGCCTCTACCGGCCGCGGGCGCGAGCTCCGCCGCGCGTGCCTGCGAGGACCGAGGGCGTGAGCTTCGCCAGGCGTTCCTCTGCCGGCAGCGGGCGCGAGCTCTGCGGTCGGCGCGCACCTCTGCGAGCCGCCTGAGCAAGGGAAGGGAGGGAGGCAGCGATGGAGGGAAGGGAGCGAGAGGGGTGGCGGCGCAAAGGAGGGGAGGGAGGGAGGCGGGGAGGGAGACACAGCGCGGGTGGGAGCGAGCACCACGCAGGGCAGGCGACGACGTGTCAAACAGGGAGAAGGCCACCAATGCCTGAAATGCTGTGGTGCGAGGAAACCCGGGTGACTTTTAATAACCCCGATGTTTCCTTTGCAGTGCAGTCTCATTTCATTCCACACCTTCCTTTCCAATCTCATTCCCACGATTCCCAGATTCCTACTAAAATCATATCTATTCAATCTCTCTTTCACAATTCCAAAAAGGAAGGGCTTGCAGGAAAAAAATCATGGAGTTTAAGTTAGTTTTCTCATTGACCTTGTTGTGATAACCTGTGAAAAATTTGGGAAAAAAATCATGGAGTTTAAGTTAGTTTTCTCGTCAAAAGCGGTGGCTGCATGCGTTCCTGGCCTCATGGGATTCGAGCTCCGTCCGTCGCGCCGCATGCACGCGGCGCGACGTGGCGGGCTCCCACGCCGCCTACGCCCGGCCTTTGGTCAACGCCACCCCGCCACCGTGGATGCCGGTCGCGCCACATGCGGTGGCGCGACATGTGTAAAAAAATCGCCCACCGGGATTGGGCGCGGCCAAAAGATATGTGATACAAATAATTTCTAACTAGGGACGGATTTAAATTTTTTTAAAAAGACGAAATTTCACAAAAAAAATCCCCGTCACGGCCAAGAAGCAAGACACACGAGAGAGTACAGGGAGGGATGTGTATTTTTTTTTTTCATTTTTCCAGGCGAGCAGGCTTTTAGCCCAACTAGCCAACCGACCATCACCTCCGCCGTCAGCCCAGATGTGAGCGTGCCTTCGCAGCCCGCTTCCATTAATGGTTTTATAAAAAAAAAATCTGCAACCTAGAATAATCTAGCACTAACACAACTTAAACACTGCACCACACAATCATTTGATTCTATCATTTGTACAAATAACATTCCATAATCTTATGTTGAATATTTTGACGACTCAATGAACTCTAATTGTAAAAGTTTTAACTGCAAAGTTTTCAATTTTATCAAGCACCACAATTTAATTTTGGTATAGGATCCATCTTCATACGAGATTGTCTGAAAAATTCAAAGGTTTGAATATCAAAATATACTAATTTAAGACAAACATTTGAGACACTAAACAACTTCAAATAAAAAAACTAATCAATAAAAAAATAGGTGTTCAATACAACTTTGCCATTACTATGTCAACTTCAAAATCATTTAGTAGTTCAAAAATTTTGAATTTTGAAGTCTATGAGATTAAAACAAATATTTATGAGTCCAAATGACACCAAATTATAAACTTTTCAACTATAAAGTTGTAGATTGTTTTGAGAAGTATAACTTTGCTACGCATACAATGTCAACATATAAAGTTGTTTGAAATTTTTTTATTTTTAAAATACGTGAACTTAGAAAAAATGGACTATTAAACAATTTTAACTAAATTTTTTTTTGAGTACAGAGTTATAGAGTGCTTATAGCTACCATTTTGAGATAAAGTTTGTCTTCAACCAATTCATATTATAAATTACTTTTGCATGCAACTATTTATAGAGACAAACATTTTATGATATACACCTATCTTGAATATATATATATATTTTAGAGATGGGCGTTTAGAATGGTCGCCTTTGTTAATAGCGATTTTAGAGACAAACATCATAAGATGTGTTCTAAGGTAATGCCATTGTTAATAGATGATTCCAAAGGTTGCCTTAGATCTCATTCTCTTTAACTAATTTTCAGATACATGCATTTCCTTAAGTCCACACCAAAGACCCTTTCCACGTAGACTCGCTAGATTTGCTCGCATCTATTAATCAGAGAGCTTATCTTCTAAGTCATTTTTGTGGTAGTGGGTACCCGTAAGGCGGTGCCCTAAAGATGACATACGTGTGTGAGCGACGTCGGTCAGCTGCAGTGGCACACCCAAGGGCCTTACATGTCTGATGGTGGCAAAGGTGCTACCAACAAGTGTGGTTCTAGTGGTCAAGGGCGGATCCAATACACAAGCCGGGCATGTACCCTCACTCAAATTTTGGGTTCCCAAAAGAAAATATATCTTCTTTCATGCAACTATAGTGGTACATTAGTAAAAGCCGCCACTCAAAATCTGTTCTAATTTTGTCCTACATAAAATTAAGAAAGAAAAAGAAGGGCACACCAAAGAAAAAGACACCCACCGCCAAGAATAAGCTCAAGAAAGCTACGGCTCACCCCACATTTTTTATATGCCTCAACTTATGGGTACAAGTTGCCGTATCTGAAGTCACGCACTAACTCACACCACCACACGCACACACTCACGCCCTAGTGCGCAAGCTAGACTTACACCTATACGGAGAGACATGCACGTGTGGCTAAGAGGTATTCGAAGTCGACTAGGCTTCGAACATGACGGGTACATCACCCTGACCATTTTGACGCATCCACCTGTAAGGCAATAGAATTAAACGGGATCCTACTGTTCCGGTGAGGCACCCTATGTCGGCCACTGCTCGAACGTGGGTGGGCTACCCAAAACTAGTCAGAAGCTAGCTAGCCAACCGAACTCATGTGTTCCAATTAAACGGGATCCTACTGTTGTTATAGTAGCATTAGGAGGTCTATCTGTGAGAACTAACACATGTGTGCACCTTAGGCTCTACTTTTGTAATATGGAAATTGGAACGTGTATGCTTTTGTGAGATCCTAAGAGTAGGTGTGGTCCAACCTTTTTATTTGGAATGTTGGAACATCCTAATTGGAATTTTTTATTTATTTGCCACTCTTACGGATGCAAACCTGCTGTGTGTCAATGACAGGTGGGACCATCTCAGTTACTGACATGTGGGGTTTGAGTGGCAAATAAATAAGAGTGTCCATAGGAGTGGCAAATCTGTGGCAAAAAAATAAAACCCCCTCCTAATTGTGAACTAAGTGCTTGTCTAAATGCTAAATCAAGTATTGTTGTGGTAGATATATGGTATTGATGTGAATTGCAAGCTGTGATTTTTTCTGGATTGCTCTAGTTCGTGATTGCTAGCTGTGAATTTTTTATTGGATTATACATGGTACTGCTGTGACATATATGGCATATATATGTGATTTTTTTCTGAATTTAACTCAGTATGTGATTGCAGCCTGTGATTTTTTTTCTGGATTATATAAGTACTGTTGTGAACTGATTCAACAATACATAAGACAAAAAAAGTGGACTGATTTATTAGAGCACATTGGATTTCAATTCATGTTCTAGGAAACATACACCCACATAGTTACACATTGGCT
>JADLZK010004237.1:0-22362 GCA_015847255.1 Hyparrhenia diplandra | reverse complement strand
TTTGTAGAACCTTCTTTAAATTATATCTACCCATGAAAATTTGAAACCTTGATTTTGAGTAGTTCTTGCATGATTTAAAAATACAATCTTTAATTGAAAAATAGTCTTCCATGATTTTTAGAAAATAAAATATTTATTCAAAATCATGAAAATTCTGACAGTCATGTATTTTATGCTATGATCTAGTGGCCACAAAAAGTTTGGAGTCATTTTGACATGTTTAAATTATTTTCTATATTGAGCTCTATTATTTTTATGTGAGTTATAAGTTGTTTGAGTGTCAAATAATTTAGGTTTTTGTGTAACTTTTTAGCAGGTTGTTTTGTGAAACTTGGATCATATCATAATCAAGTGAGTCCTGTAGGCTCCTTAGGCAATGGTGATGATATCTTATAAAAGTAGTTCAACAAGTTGGTTTTGTTGGGTTGCAACTTTTATAAATTGAAGGAAAGTTGTACTCAAGTTGTTTCATTTCATGCACCTACAAGCATCATATTTAAATATATAGCATCATGTTGCAGAGACATACATTGGCCCCGTGTAGTGAGCGAGATGAGTGTCGTCGAGAGCAAGTTCGAGAAGAGGTTTATCATCGATTAGGCGGGTTGATTTCCACGGGTTTTTCACGAGGATAGTTTATTAGATCAATGAAGGCAAGCCCCGGTTACATTAAACCCTTCGCGATGTTTTAAAATTTTATATCACTTCTAATACATGCTATGCTGCATTAAGTAATTAGGAGTTGAGTGATAACCTAATTCGTTTGCACATTCCCATCCTTGTTTATTTCAATACCATCCTTGATAGCACTATGTTTCATTTTTAGAAAATGCTTAGTGATGCTTAGCCTATCACTTGAGAGTCACGGCTTTTTCATCAAAATGTTTTATTTGAGAAGATGTAGTGCTAGTAGGAGAAAGAGATGTAGTGATGATAATTTTAGAATCGGCGCGTAGGTTGGCGGCCGTGAGGATACTACCTAGCTGTGCTTGTCCGTCGTTGGTTCGATTTAGGGCCGTCGGATGGTTTGGCTACGAGTGGAAATCGGGACTTTTGAGCGCAAGTTAGCACTGAGGCAGCGTTTAGATAGATAACTTGCCTCATTGCTTGATCACCTCGAGTCGAGCGAAACTAGCGACCACATGCCGGTAAGCGATCTGAGTGTGCCGTCGAGAGCGGACAACCTGAGGTGTGAAGGCGTTGCGGCAACTCACGATCTATTGCTAAGTTTGGCTTTGCTAGGGACTAGCAAAGGGTAAGCTTAAGGGGAGCTTGTTAGACACCTGTTATACCATAATATTACTAGTCAACTAAACATGGAATAAGGGCATAAAATGAATAATCACATAGGACTAGGGGCTTTTTTACTAACATAGTTCCACAAGTTTTTGGTGATTTATATATTTTTCGAGGGACTAAACAGGGAAAAGCCTAGAGTTTGCAAGACATATGAATCATAAACATGTTACAAATATATTCCAAGATAGCACCATTGCAAAAGATCTCGTCGAGACGATCGAAACGGATACATTGTTTGTTATATTGAGTCGAGAATCAAAAGATATCGATTCTTGAGAGCACGAGTTCACTAAAAAGCGGCCATAACTTTCTCATCCCACTCCGTTTCACCGCAAAAATACCGGTCATTACAAAGCTATCGGCGAGATATGCGCACCCACAAAAATTTGATGTCGTTGTGACACAAGGCCTGGCGACCGCCAGGCCTTTCCACCTGGCGCCCGGGGAGATTGAGCCCGAACCTAGTCAACTTTTTATGTCGGTTTTACCACCCGACCTTATCTACCGTTATTGAAGGTCGGTTTGATCCAAGGGTCCCTGTTCATCGCCAAGGCCTATATAAGAAGACCCCTAACCCCAGGGATGAAACCCTAATTCATTCTATTCATTATCTCTTGACACATTGGTCATAGATGTGTCCCAATGTGAGGACAAGCTCTCCTCTCTAGTTCCAATCTAGATTAGAAGACCATGTAGAACTAGAAAACCTAGATTGAGTTGAAGAGTAAAAGCATCAAGTTGAGAGATTAGATCTGTAGTACCCCCAAGAGAGTGACTAGCTCTAGTCTTGAGAGCTAAAGAGTGGGTGGAGGAGAAGAAGAGAGAAAGCACCGGACTTTGTCGGGTGACTCCTCTATGCTTGTACCTCCGGGATCAAAGGGAAACCTCATGGCACTTGATCCTCGAGACTTCTATGATGGATCAACTTCTTGTTTGAGTAAGTAATTATGTTCTTATTATTCTTGTTGTTCACAACTCTTATTTGAGTACTTTAATCTGTAGGACACTATAGATTAGAGGGGTAGCTTTAGGTTTAGGCTTGGTGCTTAGACCGAGGTTGCTTGTGAATGCACCCTACCTTTCGGGAGCGTGGTAGTTCGTGGTAGTGATGGTACCATTGATTCCTTTGGAGTCCACATCCGTTGGATAGGCCAAGCGACCCTATTGCCGGAGATTGCACGCTTAGTCCCCTGCTTTCCTTTGAGTATGTCCCCTTAAGACAATATCAACATCGCTTACAAAGGATAAGAACTAGACAACCATAGGAATCTTCCTACCTCTTTATCCTCTCAAATCATTGATTCTTTTGCTTTGGATTAGTTATATGCCTCGATTATCTTCACATCATTCTCCCCCGTGGATTCGATATTAGAACCCTCTCGAGGTGAAGTGCTCACCGGTATCCGTCAAGCTATGGATTATACAAACTATAAATATTTTTACGTAGGGCTTATCAAATACCAACAACAGTTGCCACCAACCCGCCTCTTCTTTGGGCAGGGCGGGTTTGTACAAATCATTTTGTGGGGTGGGCGGGCGGTTGAGCAGATTGTTTTATAGGGCGGGGCGGGCGGGTGAACCGACTCTTTACTTGGGGTGGGGGGCGGGTTCGGGAGGGTTTGACCCCACTGTTAGGTGGAAATTAAGTTAGTTTAGATTTGTGCAATAAAGCACAATAATTTGATAGCTACATTGATGGGGTACAATATAGATTATTTATTTGTAAACAATATAAAAGCATGAAGCAAATGTAATTGTGTTGTATATATACTCTGGTGCATTTTGGAGAGTGTCATAAAAAAATAGTTTTGAGATTTTGCTTTTGAGTATTGGCAAGCAGGTAATAAATAATTTTTTTAGGTTATCAGCATCTGTCCATCTCATAGCCACAAATGAGAACACACCATTCACCCGTGACAGTATACATAATAATATTAATCATTCCTGCTGCCACAGATCGGCACACGTCTTCTCTAGTAGACTAATAATTTGATTCCAAATGTTGAGCAGTTCAGCCGAGCAGTCCTGTACCGGGCGGTGCTCTTCTCGCCCTACTCTGGGTCTGTCATATTGCCCATGTATGACCGTGGACCTGCAAGCAGACCAATCTTCGTTCAAGCACTACCGGGGAACACAAGTCAGCTTCCCGTCTCAACTCCTGCGCCGGCAGCGGGCCCTCAGCCTCGGTGTCCAGCTGCATCAGCGACGCCTGCTGTTGGCAGTGGCGGCAGCGGCAGTGCCACCACTTACACCGAGAACCAAAGCTTCATAGCTCAAGTCATTGCCTCCCTAGGCTCTTGCTTCGGTTTTCCCTCTCTAGGAAACATCTATGAGGATCCAGGACATTGTTAATAGTGGTGGTTGAACTTATTTCTATTAAACGTGATTATCTTTTTTTTTAGACCGGGGATATAACCCGTTTTTCATTAAGCAGGAGGGAATGGTCAATAGACCTACACATATTGATACACCGGGTTCGTAGGTAATCCATGGATTACCAACGAAGCCCGAAACACAAACAAAAGCAAGAAGAAAACGCGAAGGGCGGAAACCCTTCACCTAACAACCCCGCAAAGCCAGCCTAATACAAAAGAAAACTCAACACCGAGAAAGCCGGTGACGATCACGGCGGTAGATGAACAAGGAATCCAGTCACTAGTGGCCAGGACCATGGGCGAGAAGCACCCCATGAAGACACTTTCTCTGAGTCACTTCAGCGGGACCACGGGCGAGAAGCACCGATGACATGAAGATACCCTCCGAGTCACCGCGGGCGAGGGAGCACCGACATGAAGATACCCTCCGAAAAATTGCATTACCAATTGATTATATATTGGTGCAGTGCACCATAGAGAGCAGGACCAAGCTGTCCAACCAACGGGAAGTATCCTGGAGAAGAAAGGCATGGCTGGCTCTCACCGCGGAGTGCTCTGGCTCCAAGTAAAGGATCAGCTGATGCTCAAGTACCAGTAGCATCAGCTGGACAGACTTTGAGCTTGTGCCAGGTCAGGATGATGTTTGGCAACGTAACAACGTTGCACGCCTAGCTCTTTGATTAATAATGAGTCCTCCTAATCAACTCTTGATAATGAGAGAGCTGCTTGTTCGATGTTCTCCCATTTGCATTTAAATTCTGTTCTTGAAACGTACAAGCACACAACAGGTCGATATGAATTATGATGAAGAAAAACTCCAGTAGTGTAGCACAGTAGTTAATTTACCAATACAGACACGTTATCAAAAGGAAAAACAAAGGATAAGCCACCATACACGACACGGTCCAACCAGTGAAGCAAGCGCATAAACATGGAGCCTCTCTAGTCTGTTGCTCTGGGGACGAGGCGCGCGCGGAGCGGGTTGGCCATGACGACGGTGAACTCGGCCTTCTCGCCGTCCACGTCCACCTCCTCCCCGTCAGCCGCACGCCACTCGAACTCGCGCACCAGGTTCGCCACGAAGAACTCGAGGGGTGCAGCGTCGCGACGTTGAGGCCCGGGCAGATCCTCCGCCCTGCTCCGAACGGCATCATCCTGATCTCCCTAGTGCCCGTGATGTCCACGCCCTCGCCGTCGCCGCCCGGCAGGAACCGCTCCGGCGCGAACTCCGTCGGCCGCTCCCACGCACGCTCGTCCATGCCCATGTCCGCCACCATAAAGTTGACCGTCGTGCCCTTGGGGATCACGTACCCGCCCAGCTCCATGTCCTCGGCCGGCGCGTGCGGCAGCACCATGCCCCGGCGGGTGTCGCCGGAGGCCTTCCAGAACCACCGCTTTGAGGTACGGCATCCTCTGCACGTCGTCCTCGGAGATGTGGTCGGAACGGGTGGTGGACATGGTGGCTGTGATCTCGTCGTGGAGCTTGTCCTGGATGGCCGGGTTCTTGACCAGCTCTGCCATGATCCACTGCAGCGCCGTGGACGTCGTGTCCGTGCCTCCGTTGAGGAACTCGGAGCACAGCGCGATCATCTCGTCGTCCGTCAGCGCGCGGCCTCCGTCGTCGTTGAGCCGGATGTCAAGGAGCGTGTCAACGTACGCGTGAGGCAGTGTTTGTGTTGCTTCATCTTCTACCGCGTCGCGTTCAGCGGCGGCTCCCAGATTATTCTTGCGCTGCATACGCGCGTTGATCAGCGGCATGTACATGTCTTTGAGCCGTTGGCGCATCGCGATCATGGCCTGCAGGCGGCGGCGAAAGAGCCGCCTCGTGACGGTGGGCGCGAAGGCGAAGACCCTCATCTTTTTCCACGAGTATAGCAGCAGGTCGCGCTGAGTCGCGGCGATGTCGCGCACGGCGCGCTTGTCGAGCCGCTTGCCGAAGCACATGGCCACGAGAAGGCGGAACATGGCGTACTGGAACGTTTGCACTATGGTGCCATCGTCCGCTTCCTGGCGGTGGCGTAGCTTGTCGGTGAGCTCGGCGAGCACCGCCGCCCGAGCCGGCGCAAACAACCGGAGCCGCGCCGGGTTGGCGACCTCGGCCACGAAGTTGCGCCGGAACATCCGCCACAGCGGGCCGTAGCTTGAGGTGGAGATGGTGGAGGCGTTCAGTCCCAGGAGGTCCCGGGACGCGGACGCCGGGCGGTCAGCCAGAGCGGCGCCGCGCTCGACGAGCGCCAGGTGCGCTCGGCGGCGGTCGGAGACGGTGACCTCGAGGTGGGAGCCGATGCGGAGCGTGAGCAGCGGTCCATGGCGCGCATGGAAGCGGCGGATGGCACGCAGGATCTCGACCCCGGAGCCTCACCAGAACAAGTTGCCGAGCACCGGCACGGCCGCTGGCCCCGGAGGCAGGCGGCGGCTGGCCTTGCCACCGTTCTTGGCGTGGTGGGCAGTAGGAAGGAGAGGAAGGAGGAGAGCAGCGAAGAGAAGCCAGGCGAGCTCCATTTGTCACTGTAATTTTTATTTTAGAGATGGTACCGTATCTGTCTACCTGATGCTGAGGTTTCTCTTTATATATAGAGAAGATGAAAAATGACGACTATTCTGCCGTCCCCATTAGAGAAGGGATTAGTCTCGTGACGAGACTTTCGTCGGAGAATATAACTCTTTGCCTGTTTGATGTCACATTTGACGCGCAAAGCTAGCTGAAGATTAGTGGTCTCTGGGTCTCATTGGGCACTGCTGCTCTGCTCAATCTTCTTAACATAACAACTTCATAAACTTACACGATTTTTTTAGTATGTTTGGACAACCGGACCCAACCTTAGCAAGAATTAATTGGGGATCGATGGAGTACTATTCCATGCGTTCAATATTTAAAGAGTAAATTTGTTGTGGAGAAAACCCGCTCCCAGCGTGGCCACGGTAGCAAATTTATTTTGGGCCGTTTGATCGTGGCTTGGGCGTCCGCATCTGGTTCTAGCTACTGTGCTTCTCGCCAAATATATACCCGTTCACCCATCTCCTCTCAGTAAAAAAAAAAAAAACAAACAAAAAAAAAAACCTCACGCCTCCACCTCTTCCCCGTGCTCCTTCGCGGCTCGGGCGCCGCCACCGCTGCCAAAGCGCTCCACCCGTGCCTCCGCTTCCTCTTCCTCTACCCTCTCCTTCCTCTCTCCATTCCAGCGCTCTCTCGCTCTCTCTCTCCGGACGGGGAGTGAGAGAGTGAGGGCCGCCCATGGCGCTGTCTGCAGGCTAGGGGCGGGCCCGCCATGCCAGCGGGTGTGGGCGGCGCCGGCGTGGAGGCCACCGGCCGAGGGCGGTCCACAGCCATGGCCAACCTGCTCCTCCACTCGCGGCGTGGCGTCTTTGGCCGGACCTCGGCGACGTCCGGGCGTCGTGTTGGCGGAAACCCAACCCTAGGTGTGCATGCGGCGGCGGCCGCACGCCCGGCGGCGGATGCGGCGCCCGCGGCGCGCCGGCTCTCCGGCGTGGTGGTGTGGTGGCACGTCGCCCGAGGCGAATCCCAGCGCGGTGGTGCCTACAACGTGGCGGCGGCCAAAGGGTGGCGGCGACCGCACCGACTCTTCGACTCCTCCTCTTCTCTCGCTACTCCTAGCTCAGGCGCGGGCGAGGATCTCGCTCATCTTCTCTCGCTCAGTCGTGCTGGTGAGGGCTCCATACTGCTCCTTCTCCTCGTCCTCTTCCTGCTTCGCACCACATGGCGTTCCTCACGTTGGCGACATTGGAAGCTAAAGTTTGACAACAACGAGCAGAGATAGTTCTTGGCATGGCCATGCTTAGGTTACTTTCCCATCTATTCAATAAGTTATATGCTTCTTTTTCCTGTCAGTTCTAGCTGTTTGCTGTTGTAGTCTCTATCCATTAGAGAGTTGTGGAGTATTACTAATGGTTTTTATTTACCTCTCAAGGAAGACCAAACAAAAGTTTTAGTCCTAGCATTAATTCTATGATTCCATCACGAGGTATTGAAAGCTTATAAACTGTCATAGTATCACTCAGTTTGTTGAGAAAGATTTCAAGCTTGCTGATACTGTCATGAGGGATTTACTGGACCAGCCTGAGCAGTAAATGCAGGTGATGGTTTTATTTGTGAGAATAACAATGATGATCGATCAGAACTAAGGTGGATTATCATGGCAGTAAAAAGAGCACCTACAGTTGTTACCTGAATGGAGTATTGCAAATGTTAAGAGGAGAACAACAAAGTAGCTCATGAATTAGTTCACTTAGCTAGGCGAAATGCGCATTCTGCAACTTGATGGAGCCAGGCGTCTGTGTGCATACATGCCCTCCTTAATGATGTTTGTAAATTACAGCTTAGTTAATGGAATTTCCAACTTTTACCTCGCAAAGAAAAAAGGTCTCGAGCTACTGCTACACAACAGCTAAATTTCTGATGGTGCCAGTTTTGAAGCAGCTGAATTCCTGACGTGTACTTTTGTGCCAGGTTGTTACCAGATTGTGCGGTGTTTAAGCAGTTCTGACTTTTAGGCAACCAATGCTTATCTGCTCACCAGGTAAATAATTTTGTTACGATAATGGTCAGGAATCTATATATATCCTGCCAAATTACAGGGCTGCAAACTTTGGTTTTAGTTTGATATTTATTTAAGTTAGATTATCTGTACAAACTTTCAACAATCTACAGTTTCGTTTTGCAATTGCCTGTGGTTTATTGCATCATGCAAGGCTGATCTGAAAATACTGCCATTTTGTGTTACAGCTGATGACAATACAGCAACAGATTACATAAAAAAACAAAACAGCAACAGAGAAGGGCGTCTCCACTGTAGCGGATACGACAATAGCAAAATCAATATGCATCTCTACTGAAGAGGCTCAACATCTGAGTCAAGAACTGATGTGTCAGTCATATTGTGTTTTGTATTGCGTTTTAACCACATTACCAATTTATGTTACTGTCTTTTTCTTTCATCAGTCAACCTCTGCTTTCTGCTCTGGCAGGGCAGATGATGCTCTCTTACCAGCTATTGCTTGTCACTTAGTAGGTATCGTTTTGTCTCCTGAGCTCCACCCTCCATGTTAAACAACCCAGCTAGCTGATTGCTCTGCCTACTGTCTGAACAATCAGTTCTTGTGAGGAAAGATATAAGTTGATGAGTTTCTTGTACTTTTGTCCATTCCGTAGTTTTCCATGTATATGCTCAGATGCTCCTAGAACATGATCAAGTGACGATCCATAGTGTATGATGAGCTATTTTGTACTATATGATGTACTCCTTTGTTCATCCACTGGGGCTCAATTTGTTTATTGTAGGTACTTGATTTGGTGCACTTGGCGGGGCATGCCCAGTTACCAATGACCTTGCTCAAATGGTTAGTTTTTGTCGTGCATGTGCTTGCTTATTTACACATTCTTTCCTCTGTCATCATGTTGGAGACCGGTTGGATTCTCTCTAGCATTCTTTTGCTTCGATGTAATTTCTCCTTTTTTTTTCATTTTCCCTGTCTTGCTGGCCCATACAGATTATACATAGCATCTTTTCATTTGGTTAAACATAACACTGGCCATGTGAGCTTTACTATGAAGTTTTTATGTATTCTTGAAAACATGTAGGCATAAATTTGTAGTTTTACATATAACTGAATCAGATTGTACAGCTTGTTCCAAATTTTCTACTACTGTCCAATGTAAAACTACAAATTGGCTGGATATCTCCAATGTATCTTGGACAAGTGATACAGTTACAATGAACACATACCTGTCTTCAATCAGATTGTATAGTTGCGATTGTCCAATGTATGTCTTCTTGATCAAGTCTTGAACAAAACAAATCTTAAAGCACATTTAGATGGTTGGCTACAGTTACTGTATGTGTTAAGATATTATATTTTTGTTTATAGTTTCCCCCTGAAGATTCTGCTACTTTAGATTTTCACCTTGCAAAATAATAAAATCTGAGCTTTTATTTATGCTAACCTCTTTGAGCATGGTTTGTTTAATTATCTCGGTGGCCTTGAGTGTAGGATCTATGAATGACATTGTGGCTGACATTGTGGATAGCCTGAAGTTCCTTTTCAACCCTTTCAAAGCTGTAAGATTATAGTCATGTACAATATGTAAAATTTTCTCTAAAGTCGAAGAAGAATGTAGCCATGCTCTGAGCTGATTATGTGTGCTCTGTTTTCTCTGATGTTGGCATATCCAGTAGTACAAGTTGGTTGTAATGACCTCTTAGATACAGAGTGTTGTTATAAAAGTACTTAGTCGTTTATAAATACATAGTTGTTTTACCTATATATATAGTTCCTACTGATCCTCCAGAGTGTTGTTATACATTTTTCCTGCTCCATTCCTTCCAACAGCAACTGTTTTTTAGATAATGTCCAACAACAACTGTTATCCTGCTTTGTTATAATTAGTGAAATTTTTCTCTGCAGCTAGAAACTTGCCACTAATTTCTCACGAATTTTACAGTTTGTTATAATTAGTCAGATCGCAGCGGCTATTATGCGAAGCACTGGGCCTGAAAACCAGTGACTCTGCCACGCTGTATCCTTTTGTGAAGCCATCAGGTTTGCGCTCTCTGCAATTTTTTGCCCATCCACTTGATTTCGCTGTTCTAGCTGGCTCCTCTTTCCCTGAGGTCTGTTGACAAAAATATCAAAAAGGCCTGTGATGCAAACAAAACATATATTCGTGCACAAACAGACATACCATACGTTCTAGCCCGCTCTTGCCTTTGGCGATGAAACTCAGCCATCTAGCAGCCTGTAACCATCATGTACCTTGTTGCGACTCCTAAATGGCTTCCATCGCCAAAGCATAAAAAAGATGGCTATTTAGACGTTCTGGTGACTGCATAAGCCTGAGGCCAATTGTTTTATCCAAATTTCACTCTTTAGGCCTTTATAGAATGCAAGGATTTCTGCCGAGTAACCAATGAATCTGCTTTATTTCGTGTTTCCCATCATTTGTGTAGATTACTTTTCCTCCATCAACAATAGCAGATTATTGTTCTATTCAACTACATCAACCACTTTACAACGTCACTAACAATACACTAACCTGTTCACAAACAGGTGTCCTTGCTGAAAACTGCTGCTCCCTGTCGTCAACCACAGATGCCACCCGTCATGACCACTTCCTTCCATGATTTCCTTATGATGATCCAAGATGTCGTTTGTAAATTAGTATGCCTGTACGTCGATCATGACCGGACTTATTTCTATCTTAGTGTGCATGTACCTCTAAGGTTACAAAACTTATTACCTATGTATTGTATTCCGAGACATGTTATTGAGCCGCCATATTATTCGAGGTAACTAAACAAATACTGCCTCGCTTCGCTGCGCGCATGGGCGCGCGCAAATCACTAGTTTGTTACAGGCCATGTTTTTACTGTGACCTTGATATGTATCCATGTTGTTCTGTTTTGATGATGAGCGATTGCCAAAGTTCCAATGTTTTCATTCTATTTCCTTCTCTTTTATCTTGACTACCTTTACTTTTGTGAGCAAAGCATATGCAGAAATAATCTATGTGTACATTTAGCGTGATTGTCGTTGTTCAGGATGCAGGACTACTACAGTTCCATTTTTTTCCAAATATAAAAACACGCTTTGGCTTTGCTTCGACGGGAAGGAAAACGAAGCTTCTGAGCATGCATCCGATCAGTGCTTATTCATACCATTTACCGCTCTGGTGGGCTACGAATTTCTTGTAAATTAAAACGTCGCCTTCTTATATAGAATTGCATAGCCACAACGCGGTTGTAATAGTGGATTGTCTCTTGGTGGATGGCGACCCCCACCCCGCGCGCTCCCGTGCGCTCGTGAGGTGACCCATGGCGACTTCTTCTGATCTGCATCCTCTCCTTCTCCGATGGATCTTACAAGCCTTGATCACCGTCCCGGCAAAGTGGTTGAGGCAGAAATTCGGCGTCCGCTTTAATTCTCCGGTCAGTTTTAATCCTCAATCTTCCTCTCGACCGTTCTTCTTGGTCCTCTCTGTTGGAAGATGCAAATTCCGCCTCACTCCTTTCTCTGTGGCTTCAATTTTACAAGCAACTATTGGTGGTAACTTGAATGATTTTAGAGTTCGAGCTCTGGATCAGCGTGTCTTTCGTTTCTCTGTCAATTCCCAATCGGTTGGATTTCATATTTACAATCTCCGTTCTTTGAAAGTTCAAGCTTTAAGATTTATTTCCATCTTTGGCATGGAGGTGGTCGAATTTTATTTCGAGTTCAACCATTGGGTTAAGGAACAAGAATCTGAGTGGGTTCATATTGTTAAGAAAGGATCTAAAGAAAATTCTGTCGGGAGCCAATTTGATTCCCCTTGGAACACGCCCGTGTTCATCGCTCCACAACGGCCCATTTTTCAAATAATTTGAAAACGGCCAGGCAATCGATCTTTACTGCGTATTAAGCCTCATTTAAGGCTTGTTTTTAATCCGACCCACGAAAGGTATTCTTGGGCTGTGCCATTAAGTTCTCGAATTACGGCCCATCTAAGTATCTGGTCCCACTAGTCGGTCTATCTCTCCTCGACTATTCTAGAAAACCCGGCTCCCGCCTCGATTGTTCGCGTCGGGCCGGGAACGCCGCTTCGATTTCCGGCCATCAATGGTGTCGGAATCCTTGCCACCGCCTCCTACCTGCCCGGTTTACTCCTCCTTTGCTGACTATTTCAAGAAAGTGCACATCACTCCACCACCACCTCGGGTTGTTCCTTGGACCCTCTCACGGAGAATCTGCGCTCCGGACTTCCACGGCGGCGGCGGCGAGGTTGAGGAAGGGGCTGACATTGTGTCGACCCGCGGACAACCAAGTGACTGCTCAACTCCTCGATATAGTTCTTTTCGTGAGTATTTCTGTTCTCAGCTCAATCTCACGAATCCGCCTCCAATCGTGCATGTTGCTTGGCGGGAGAAAACCCCAGTCACGGTAGCTTTTCCCCATTTTTCTTCTACTCAGGCTCCGATGGCGCTTCGGTTTGTTGATCCAACACCTTTTTGCCACCCGATCCTTGGCGCATCATGGTGCCACCACGAGGCCACTAATGAAGAGAGTAGTCACTGGGCGGGTTATCAAGAGGAATAATGATGTGGCAATCGCAACCTTCAACCCTGTTCCTCATGATCAGCAACTGGATTTCAATCTTGTCAGGCAAGTTCTTGTGGACTTTCTAACTCATCAGCATGGCATTGGTTATGAAACAATCCAGCCATGCCCCTTTGGTCAGGCATACGTTAAATTCACTTATATGCACCAGAGGGATATTCTGATTCAGCATAGCCCAATTCCTTATGGTAATGGCAGCATTTCTTTCATTCCTCATGATAGAGCTTGGAACAACCGCACCACTGTCATGACTCATGAAATCTGGGTGTCCTTAATTGGTCTGAATCTTGATCTGTGGAACCATGCTCTGGTAGAGATGGCAGTTTCTAAAATAGGGAACTTAATTGTTTGGGAAGAAGATGAGTTGAATCTGGCTAGAGTTTTTGCTAAAGTGAGAGTTTCTGGTTTAGACTCTGTGCCTTGGTTTTTCACTTTTACTGAAGGTCTTGATCCTGCCTCAGATTCATGGTCAGTGCAGTGTGAAATCTTTCAAGCTACTCTCATTGGTGCTCAACCCCAAGATGAAGATCTCCCTCCTGGTCCAGATGATGGCTTCAATCCCAACCATTTTGAATTTTTTGGTTTTGGGCAGCCTGCAAATCCAGTGAATCCAGTCTTTGGGCTGAATTTTGAAGGACAAGTAAACCAGGCCAACCCCTTTGCTGTTCTCAACCCCAACCAACTTCATCATTAGGCTATGGGCTGGGGTTTTGATCAGGGAATTGCAGATTTAGGCCCAAAGCCGGCCAGATGTGAATTTGGGCCCAAAGAATTGAAGATGTACCCCAACTCATTCCTATCCGAGCATGCTCCTACTCAAGACATGGATCCTGCAGCTCATCTTGGCTTGGTTCTTGATGTGGAGGTTCCAAATGCTCAGCAAATTCAAGAGGTTCAGGATGTCCAGGCACAAGTTTTAGCCATGGATGAATTGACTGATGAAAGTGAAAATGAGGATGCCCCTCCTCTACTTCCAATAGAGCCCTGCGAGATAGTTCCCTTCCCAAACTTTGATAACCTGGTACTGTCATCCCTGCGCCTTAAGATGAAATTCCCTATGAAGATCTATTGGGAGATCTGAATGGCCCTGTTCTTGGCCCTAAGCAATTTGATCAGGATAATCTGCATGTTGGCTTTGTACGGTTGCGTATACTCGGTTCCCTGATCCTCCTACATTCAAGCCCCGTCCCGAAGCTATTAGGCGGTGGGTAAGACACTTCTCTCGGGGATCCATTACTTCTTCTTGTGTTCTAATTCCTGATGCACGGATGAATTTTTTTCACCCTTCTTCTTTTCTACAGTCCCCTACTTTTGATGGGCCAAAGATTTCCCTTCGATCTCTCTTGGGGGTTTCTTCCCCACAACTTAGGGTAACTCAACTGCTTTCTCTCCCTACAAAATGCCCAAATGCCTCCTTTACAAGCTATATCCTGTCTAATAAATCCTCTGTTGTCATTGAGGAATTGCCTTGGATGATGAAGTTTGAACATTCAAAAAGCCAGTGTAGGAGGCTCGGGATGTGATGGATGATGCCTCTGCTCATGTTGGCATAACCCCATAGATTCCCAAGACTCCAAGATCTAGGAAGGGCAAGGATCCAATCACAATGGAATCTGAAGTCGGGCGTAGTCTCGAGTTAAGCAACCGCACAAAGGCTTCAAGACTAGGCCGCAAAGATCAATGTAAGAGCTCCAAGCTGCTTGGGCTGTGTTTCAAGGCCACCAAAGATCCCAAATGCGGTCATTAGAGATCCGGGGGGCCTCTTTCTACAAAGTTGATCCCAATCAACGACCCGATGAAAAGTTGGAGGCTAAACACCGCAAGCACCAAACCTATTCAGAGAAAGAGCTCCAAGAAGAAAAAACTTCCAAGTCACCCAAAAAAGGTGGTTCCTCCTAGAGTCCTAGTTCCTTGTCTTTGTTAGGGCTCTTCTTTTGATGTAAAAAGTTTACAATGAATAGTAGAAACTGGATTATTATGTGTTGGAATGTGCGTGGTGTAAACGCCGATAAAAAGTGGAATGCTATCAAGGATAGAATTTTGACCGTCAATGTGACATCTTGTGTCTCTAAGAAACTAAGAAAGATCATTTTGATGATGCTTTTGTCGAAAATATCTGTCCCCTCCTTTTTTTGATAAATTTGTTTTTCTTCCTTACATTTGGTGCTTCAGGGGGTACTATAATTATCTGAAAATCTCAGCTTTTTTCTAGCAATCTTGTCTTCCAAAACTCTTATGCTCAATCTGTGGAATTTTGCTCCCTTCACAACAATGCTCATTGGATCTTCACTAATATTTATGCCCCCTGTTCTCATCCTGAAAAAAGAGCATTTGTTCAATGGTTTAAAAATATTAATATGCCCGATGATGTGGACTGGATTATTGTTGGTGACTTTAATCTTTGCGAGATCACCGGATGACAGAAAATCAAGCGGGAGGAGATCAAACCGACATGTACCTTTTTAATGCAAAGAATCGGTGCTTTAGGGTTGGTTGAAATTCCTTTGAAAGGGAAGAAAGTTCACTTGGACTAATAAGCGAGAGAAATCCTTTATTGCGAGAGAATTGATTGGTTTTTACCTCTAATTCCCGGACCCTCTCTTTACCCTGTTGGGATCTAACTTTGATTTACTGTTTAAACTTTCATCCCAAACTTTGAAGATTTCGGGATGAATCGGAATGGGAGCAAGTCCTACTTGAAGATAGCTTCGCGAGGAATTTGGCTTCGCGGAAGAACAGCTTTGTTGAAAGATAAAAACTAAGGTTAGAAGATCCAAGCGAAGATGGCTACGACGACTTGACTGCGAAGCCAAAGCATCATCGTCGGAAGAAACGAAAAGCGTTGCGAAGATGGAAGATTAGACTAAAAGAGGCGCGAAGATGAAGAGTGCATCTTCGCGGGGGTAAAGGATATTGTAGAAGATCATTTCAGGATCCTTAGTGTTTTTGTGCAATTACGAAGCCAGGGGGGGCCTATAAATACCCCCTGACATCCCTTGTAATCGCCATGTTGAATGGCCACTTTGTAAACCATATCATCATCAATAACATGTTGTGTTGAGCATTCACCCAACATCTTGGCGCCCACCGTTTGTGTGAGCAACGATCTATCCCACGACCACCAAGAAATCATGAGAAAACCTCCCAAGAACAAGTCAAGTCAAGCGCCGAGGACACAACAATAGCGAGAGAATGAAGCACCAAGAACAAGCGGAGACAACGTCTCCAACACTACAAGAAACCTCACTTTCTGTGACAAAAGGGCTCATGACGGGGGCTGTTTTGGTCATATAATGGTACCTTTATATGACCAAAATTTATCATCGTCCACAAACTCATGACACCTAGAACAATTTGTGACGACAACCCATATTGTGTCATATAAAGGTACGAAAGTGTCGTCACATATTGTCATACCCAAAAGCCGGTTGATTTGTTTCTGCTTTTGTGACGCTATGAGCTATGTTTATATGACGGCAACATTGAGTCACAAGATGAGTTTCACTTTACTCAGTAACAACAAAGCAACCGGTTTTAAGGATCACAGAATATATTGGTCTTTGTTCGAGGGGCAGCAGCCTTGTGCCGTGTTGGGGAGGAGTGTCGAGGATCTGATGAGTCTTGGCCTCCTGCTGCCCTGCGCGTCCGTGCGCCCTTGGACCGAGAGGCCGCGGCTGGTGGCCCTGGCGCACAGCGCAAGTGACCCGCCGCGCGCGCTCTTGCGTCGCTGGGAACAAGGGGATCCACGAGCCAGCGGCAAAAAATTTCAGGGGTTCGCTCCGATGTTTTCCAATCGCGCTCGGGAGTCAAATAAATATTAAAAAAATATTAATATTATATTACGGTTATTTTCTATTTAGAAGTAGTTTATTCAGACTGAAAGCTTAGGGTTTATTTTTCTATTTCGAACGGATAAATTGGTAGAGTGCGATTTTAGAAAATTTTAGGGAAAAGAATCATCAAATTCGAGTTTCGTATGATGGAGAAAGACTAGTTACAAGTTTTGACTACAGATTAAAAAGAAAAATCGTTCTTGTTCGTCACATGTTCATGATGAACAAGCGATTTCTCTTTTTTTCCTCGGATTAAAACTTGTAACTAGTCGTTCTCCCTCATACGAACTCCAAATGAGGTGATTCTTTTTCCTAAAATTTTCTAAAATCATGCTGCATCACGTTATGGTGTTGGATTCAGTCACCTCTTCATGTGCCAAAATTTGAGCAATTCAAGTTTTGAATTCGAACTTTGACTCGGTCAAAAAACTCAGGTCAAACGGAACACAAAATGAACTCGGTTTAAAATCTTTTGAACACGAAAGTTTCATAACTCATCGAGACCAACAAAGTTTATGTAGGTCAAATTTCCATTTGAGGAAGTGGTAATAACATTTAGTTCAAATATAACAAGTCTCTCACATAGTTCCTGAAACTATGTGGGAGACTTGTTATATTTGAACTACATAGTACTCCAACTTTGTCGAAATGGCTTGAGATTTTTCTGGCTGTCATTTATAGCCAAAATATGGTCCGACACAAGAACTTACATTTTTTGGACAATTATTTTTATTATTATAATTTTTTCTGTGCTGGGTGAGACAAAATTTGGTGAATTATACATTGAAAACACTAGAACTATGCAACGACCTCCACATGCATTTGTTTCCTAGGGCATAAGCTACCTTGTGGCAAAGTTTGGCGCCATTAAGGATCTTTTCAGGGGTGGACCTAGTTCAACGCATAATTACCCGGCGAAGTCGCGCGGAAATTTAATTAAAGCGAAAAAAAAGTATCAAAGCGATTTCTAAAAAATCTCAAACTTGGTGGTTGCTTCACAAAAGGCATTTGGAAGCCTGAGGAAAAGTTTGAGAGCAATATAATACTTGGAGCCTTTCATCGAACCATGTCTATGCACTAGGGTTCTTAGGGATTATGCGGTCCAAGTATGGTATTGGTCTCAAAATTTTTCTCGAGGCTTCCAAATGCTTTTGTGAAGCAACCCAAGTTTGAGATTTTTCAGAAATCGTTGATACTTCATTGTCCCAAAGACGACAACATTGAGTCACAAGAAGTTACTTCAAAAATGACCGTTCCTATACCCCAACAGTGACTCTAATGCTAAATGTAGATCTCGAAAACTTCGTCCGTAGCCGTAAAAATTCAAAATTTAAAATTGAGGTGTCAAAACTTCAAAATATGAAAAGTTGACTCTAATGCTAAATGTAGATCTTGAAGAACACTACGAAACACATATTCATGACCTTTTCAATTTGAAACCATGTAGAGCTTTTCGAAAACTAGCGTGAAGTCCTAATATAACTTAATGGGTCAGCGACACGTGGACTCACTTTGCGACTTGACCAAAATCGCCCACGCCACCACCTCCCACCGACAAAAGCGGGCCCACGTCGGGCAAAAATTTTCTTTGCCGCACCCGCGCTCTCCCGCGCAAGCTATCCAAAAGCACCGCATCGGGCGAGAAATTTCCCGCCGCACCGCGCCTCTCCGCGCTCCCCCTCGCCGAGCCGACACTTGGACCCAACGCCGCCTCCCGCTCAAGCTATCCAAAAGCACCCCCTTCGGCCTTATCCTCTTGCCCGGTTGGAAAGGGGAAAAATCCCCAATCTCCCCGAACGCATCCACCCCGCCGCAAGCCGCCGGCAGCCTCCCCCACCGCCCGCCTGCAGCGCCCGCCACCACTATGCCATCAACACCCATGCCAGCGCCTTCACGAGGGCGCCCGTCCGATGCTGCAACGCCCGGAGCTAGCCGATGACTCATCTGCATCTGGTGGCGGCGCATCGTCAGCCGAGGAGGCGGGGCGGGCCAGCTCTGGGCTGCTGCTGTGGGCGGGCGCCGCGCGGGGCGGCTGCTGCCGTGCTGCACCGCGCCGGCGGCGTGGCGGGCCAGCCCTGGGGCGGCACGAGGACAGCGATCCGGCGAGGCCGAACGAGTTGCTCTGCTCCATGCCTCCATGCCTCCACTCCACCTCCACTCAGTCTGCAGTGCTGCACGAGAAGGAGAACTCCATTGCTGCAGTGCTTCACGAGAAGGAGAAACCAAGAACATCTGATAAGTTTGTTGCTCCATCGAGATGAGCCGATGACAAATTGCACCCGTTTTGCTTCACAATAAGTCAGATTTGTTTTATACTATTTGTTGCTCCAGTTTCTCTCGTGATGGATAGATTGGCGCCATGGAAGGAATGCACAGGAAGCTGAAAAATGTTCAGGTCAGATGCTTTTGTGATATGTCATTATGTCTTGATCTAATAGTATCTGCCAAAGCTTGTATGCTTTGTTTGTAGTTTACAACTCTTATCTTCTGCAGTTCCTCGGTGGCAGAGTAATCTTTGTCGAGGTTGTGAAAGGAAAAGCCTGAAGCCTGAATGATCGTGCCCAGGTGCCAAGTGAAATGTCATCCAGTGCCCAGGTGCCTTGCAGATGATATAATAGAGCAATTTAGTTAGTAGAAATATGGCTGAACTGCAACCCTATTATCCAAATTATCCAAATTTATGTGGTGGTGGCAAAAGAAGATAAGGAATGAAAATAGTGCAAAGAGGGTGTTGCTAGCCCTGAACCTTTGAAATTAGTAGTACTCCTTGTCAGTATTGTCTCCAGTATGTAGTATAGCACTCCATATGCAAAAAAAGTATAAATGATCCAAAGCATAGTCATGCTTGCTGTTGTATTATTAGTATAACCATTTCTTATTTTCATCTAGATATCTTATTTACAGAAACAATTTATGTTCATCTTCAATCGTAGGAGACTGTCTTGCATAGTGAAAACTAGAATAAGAGTAGCTCATAATTTGTTTCTATTTGTTTCTGTGGTAGCAGTTTTGCAGGAGCAGCCACAACAGTTCAGCAGGAGAAGCAAGTTTATTGAAAGTAAGTTCTGAAGACAATCACCTATCGAGTGTATGTAGGGATATATTATTGTTTCAATGCTACTGAAAAGATAAATACTCACATGCTATTATTGTACCAAAGTTTCAGCAAGCGAGGACATGGGAGCTACATATTCTTCTAGGGTGCATGCGCTTCTACTTTGTGGTGAGAGACATGGGAGCTATTGCAATGCTGGACCTACGGACTCAG
This sequence comes from Hyparrhenia diplandra, assembly GCA_015847255.1. Taxonomy (NCBI): domain Eukaryota; kingdom Viridiplantae; phylum Streptophyta; class Magnoliopsida; order Poales; family Poaceae; genus Hyparrhenia; species Hyparrhenia diplandra. Next base: position 2,479 of record JADLZK010004237.1, on the reverse strand, counting down.
TCTTGTTAGAAATTATATGCATGAACTTGCATATGTAAACCACATACTTATGTGATGTATCTGAACCTATTTGCACTATGTAATGTATTATATGATCTGAGTTCTATGTGAATGATGGTATGACTTTTATCTCTATGTTATGTGACGCTTAGATGCATGACTGTATGAATATACAATGCATGACGGCTTCTTAACCATGGTAAACTACATATACAAGACGGCTTCTTATCGTCACAATAGCGAGCATTAATGGCTTCTTAACCATGGTAAACACATTGCGTGGCGCGTTGACAGACCATTATGTGACAGTTGCCATCGTCACTAAATAGAGAAATATATGACACAGGGAAATGGGCGTCACATAAGGTCTGTACATTTTGTGACCATGTTCAATGTTTTCGTCACATGGTACATTTAGCGACAGGTCGTTATATGACGACACGATTTGTAATGATGGATTTTGGTCACAAGATACTTTTAATACATGGAAAGGCAAGGATCTAGATGAGACCACATGTGATACTTGATTGACTTTTGATTTCTCTCATTTACACCTTTTTGGTGATTGTTGACAAAGGGGAGAAATAAGTCACAAAGATGTTGGAAAGGATCACACAAATAGGGGAAGCAAGCTCATAGACTATTTGTGCATTTGTATGTGCATGATCATAATGAAATGTTGCATTGGCAATCTAAATTCAATACATCATGATTGCTTGGTGTATGCTAGTTTTTGAAAAATTGATTGGTGTATAGACCAACTAGCATGCATAGGATGTATCTAGACAAAAGCTCACATCTTAGCCTATAATGTTGATCTCAGTTTGGTTTTTGGAAATTGATGACACACTAGCACTCACCCTTTGCTCTAAGTGCTATGACTCGGAGATAGGACATTAGAAGGATGATGCTAAAGGGAGCATGATGATCATGAACATGGACGGCGATGGTGGACATGATGGATCGCTGCTTCCTCGATGACGGCTTGAGAACCCGAGTATCAAGCAAAGGTATCTGATAGGTTTTCCTTTTAGTGATCAAGACACGACAGAGCGTGTGATCGTATTATTATAGGATAGATATCATCAAGAGAGAATGCCGCTATTAACTTTGGTGAAGTGCTTCTAGGTCCAATTGACTTGCATTTGCATTTAGGACAATGAGAGCACTAACTCGATCTTTGCCTAATCCTTTTCAACGCTAACATTGCGATAACGTGATCATCTTGGACGGTTAAGCAACCTATGGCAAGAGGCGAAGTTTGAAGCAAAGAGCAAAGAAAAAGATGAAGATGCAAATTGCCAGCGTGGCGACGGACAAGATGAGAAGTTTAATCGGTCGGTCGTAAGTGGGCTCCTGGCCGGCAAGGCCCCGATCAGGTCACTGCAGAGCCCCGCAGCGAGCCACCGACGCATGACCGAAAGCCGACTGAAGCGCGACCGGACGCGCGTGTGAGGAGGGCGCCAGCCTATGCCCGGACTTTGCCTTAGCGGCCGGAAGCAAGCTGGATCGGACCTGACCGACTCACAGAGTCCGGCCTATAAGGCCCCACACTCGCCAGAGAGCCTCCTATTTGAAGACCAATGGCCCTATCTCGTGAGTGGGCTATATATATTGGATTGGGCTCTGTTCCTAGCCCCCCTCTTGGCATTACTTGAAGCTTCCAACTTGCTATTGAGCTTTGTGAGACTCTCTCTCCACTCATCTCCCCATCACTAACTCGGACTCTTGCAGAGATTGGAGAGTGGCATAGTAAGTGCATTGCTTGCATCGGTTGCATCTAGCAGGCACTTCATCCTTGGTAAGGGAGAAGCCGCTGGATTCTTTGTTTTCTGGGAATTTGCCCTGCTCCCTTAGCTGCTTGGATGCAAAGAGGCGTGTGCTGAGCCTCGCAGTGGAGCTTGTTCGAGGCCACACCCAAGTGGCAGTGACAGGGAGGGGTCGCGCCACGGAGGATTCGGCTAAAGGACAAAGCCACTACAGTGGAGCCTGCCTCGTGGCTTTGCTGGACCCTCTCTTGTGATCGTTGTTTGAGCTCCCATAAGGATTTACAATCGCATTAAGCTTAGCATACGCCAAGTGAGTGTGTCGCCACAACGGGGACTTAGCGTGCCGCAAGCACGTGAACCCTGCGAAAATCATCGCAGGTCACTTCTTGCCTTGCTCGCTGGAGATTTCGTGATCACTTGATTACAACTCCTAACACTACATTCCCGGTGGTATTGTATTCTAGCACCTCTTGCATTACTTTGGTAGTATATCTTGTTAGGGTGCTAGTGTGAGTAGCTTGTTTAGTTAGCTTAGTCTTGTTAGCTCCCTAGTGGTAGAATTAGTTAGTGTATCTTGGTCTGACTTAGGGAGTAACTTAGCAACCTAGCCTTTGAGTGTGATTAGAGATCATAGAATTAGAATTGCTAGGAGGCTTCCCCATAGCTAGCTTGAAGCATTTGCTTAATTGCTACACCGCCTTATTTACTAA